>PVJC01001701.1:0-89156 GCA_004026665.1 Murina feae | reverse complement strand
GGCTGGCCTGACCATGAGGCAGGGTTTTCCCTGCTTTCTGGTGGCTGGAGGAAGATGGGCAGTAGGCAAGCTTGGGAGGCAGGCCGCACCCAGCCCTGGCCACAGCTCAAAAAAGAGAACAACAGGCAGGGGAGGGCAAGAGTCTGAGAGATCAACATAGAGGGGGTGCCTGCTCCAAGCCTTGACGGTGTGCCTGGGGGCAGGTCCCCAGCAGGTAGACACACACAGGAGGACTGCTCCGAGCCTCAGATGCGGCTGGGCGCAGGTCCCCAGTGGTGACACACACACACACAAAAGGCGCCTGGCAGACTGGGGCCATCATAGGACATCCACTGAGGGGTCCCAGACTGTGAGAGGGCACAGGCCGGGCTGAGGGACTCCCTCCACCCCGAGTGCACAAATTTTTGTGCACCGGGCCCCTAGTGAGGAATAAAGTCCTTCGTCTGTGACCCTGGAGTTTTGTGTCTTCTGCTGGCATCCATGACACTGTGGCAAGCTGATTTGTTAGACTGAAGTCAGGGTTACATCTTCGACCTTTCGGAGTTCTTAACAACATCTATTACAGTTTTATTCTTCTCCAGACCAGATCAATACCTAGTTACCTGGATTAATCCAATGAATGTCCAAGTGAGGTTATTTGCTTCCAGAATGTTTACTGCCATCTCTATCTCAGTTGCATCAAATTTATTTCACTTGTTTAATCATTGGCACTAGTAATTTCAGTTTTCCATTTTTACAAAATGTGGGGGGAAATGCGCAAACATCGCTGCTTAGATGAAATCAAGTCAGGTCAGGAGCTTTCACTTTTGCACAAAGTCTGCTGTTGTACTGAGACTGAGTTCAGCACATACAGGCAGTGTGACTATGTAATTGATGTACGCCAAGGAGAGCTTGAGGTAAACATGGATCCAAGCAATGCATAGTCTCAAAGTTCTTATCCCGAAGACCTGCCCTGGGGGAAGATGGTTCTGAGTCTATGTGACAAAAGGAGCAGCAAAGTTTTCAAATCCCAACGAGACATCAGTGTCCACAGGCAGAACCTTGCTCATAGCAGTGCTCAAGTAGCTTTTTTTATGTTTCTCATAATACATTGTTTTCAAGGTTGGTAAAATTCTCCAATATTTTAAAATAAATTTTAATTTAAGAAGTCGGATTTTGTTACCCAGCACTATTTAAGAGACGAGGCACCTGTATAGACAAAGGCATGATGGCGTACAGCTTTCCAAAATCAATCAGTGCCAGATCATGAGGCCAGCATTCTTCACATTTTTTCTTTTTTAAAAAAAATATATTTTATTGATTTTTTACAGAGAGGAAGGGAGAGGGATAGAGAGCCAGAAACATCGATGAGAGAGAAACATCAATTAGCTGCCTCCTGCACACTCCCCACTGGGGATGTGCCCACAACCAAGGTACATACCCTTGACCAGAATCGAACCCGGGACCTTTCAGTCCACAGGCCAACTCTCTATCCACTGAGCCAAACTGGTTAGGGCCACATTTTTTCATACTGCATTCCTACAATTAAAAAATTTAGCATGTCACACCTGACATATGTAATTATATATTTATAAATTCTGTACAAAGATCATTGTACTCATACTAGCTATTTTATAAAACACAAACACAACTTGAAATATAAAAGGATGAGATAAAAATATATAGCAGCAGTCTTAAGAATTTCTTCCTCTATCCCTAATGGGAGTGAACGCCTCCTTCCCTGCACTCAGCACTCTGGAGATCACGGGATTTGACTGAAGCGTGCTTCTAACCGGTCTCTGACCTTGAGCTCTCTAGTACTTTCTAAAAGTTTCATTTACCTGCCTCTTCAACTAGACAAGGGTAGGCAAGCTACAGCCTACAGGCCAAATCTAGTCTCCACCTATTTTTATACAGCCTGAAAGCTAAGAATGATTTTTCTATTTCTGACTGTAAGAAGGACTATTTGGGACCTAACTGGTTTAGCTCAGTGGATAGAGCATCACCCTGCTGACTGAAAGGTCCCAGGTTTGATTCCAGTCAAGGGCATGTACCTTGGTTGTGGGCACATCCTCAGTAGGGAGTGTGCAGGAAGCAGATGATGGATGTTTCTCTCTCATCGATGTTTCTAACTTGCTATCTCTCTCCCTTTCTCTCTGTAAAAAATCAATAAAATATATTTTAAAAAGAAAGAAAGAAAGAGTATTCGGTGAGAAGGCTTGCTCTATCTTACCTTATGGGACCCCAAAGCCTAAACTAGTTACTATTTGGCCCTTTCCAGAAAGAATTTGCTGGCCCCTGGGTCACCTTTGTGTCTGGGACACCTTTGCCTCTCCTCCAATAGGGACTTCACAGGAGCCTCCCAGAGCTGAGCAGGTGGCTCTCACATCCACGCGCTGGCCCTGGCTGCAGCTTCATCTGGCTGCAGCTACAACGCTTGGCCTATAGGCACCCTCCCTTCAAAGAGTAGGAAGTGGCCTCTTTGGTGGTGGCTGCCAACCCTTTGCCTCTTGGACTGTGGTTGGGGCACTTCACCGAGTGGTGGTCCTGGGTAGCCAGATCCTCCGCCACAGAGTAGTGAGAGCTATAGGCTGAGGGCATGTCACTGGGACTCTTCTCTTCAGAGACTTCTCTTCTTCTCTTCTCTTCAGAGACTGGGTGGAGGTGGGCTGGAGCTGGGGCTCTCTTAGGAGGATCAGGTGGTGCTGTATGGCAATTGGAGGGAGGCCCGTTGGGTGCCCAGGTGGAGGTAGCCATGTGGCAGAGGGTGGCCTAAGAGCCTGTCATCAATTGCTGGGATTAGGCTTGGGATTGGACACCTGTCTATGGGGAGAGGAGGCAAGACCCTGGTGCTGGAGGACTGCACAGAGCTCTGGTTGTGGGTGGTGAGAATGAGGTCCAGTAACTAAAAAATGAGGAGAGGACAGAGCAAAGATTCTGGAGCTCCGAGCTGACAGATGCAGAGCTGGTGAAGCAGACAAGGGTGAAGGCCTAGGAAGCAAAGGCTTGTTCCCTAAGCTTTAGGCAGTCATTCGAATGAGTGGGTCAATCACTCAGTAGGTCGGGGCAGTGCCCTGGGCTGTATGCAGGTTTGTGGAGCCACACAGGCGAATATAATATAGCCCCAGGCTCTGAGGAGCTTATTTTGTGTCAGACTGATGCTTGTGCAGACTTAGAATCTATAGAACGTGTGTTGCTTCATAGAGGGAGGCCCCAAGTGTGATTAGTTGAGATATGGCTAGTAGGGCTTCTTGTGGGGGTGGGGTTGGGAGGGAGGCTTTTGAATGATTTTAAATGATGAAGAACATCTAAAACTCTAATCTAGAGCATCATTAGTCCACCTTTGGTTTTCATTACTTTATTTCCTTTGCAAGAACCTGTTTGGCATATTTCTGTATTTTTGTTAATTAAACCACATTTTGGATGTACTGTGGGCACAGGCTATGTTAAGAGACTGGTAAGTCTGTTAATCAAGGAATCCTTTAGCACAGTGAATGGTGACACTCCCGTTTCTCTGTGTGTGCTTTACTGAAGATTACACTTGACATATTTATTTCCATGAGCACCCAAAGGGGCCTTTTGGAAATTAAACATAATTTAGTTTGTGAGTTTTATTTGCAAATATTGGAGTGCCTCATGCAATCTCTGGAGACCCTCGGGGTGGTTCCGCGCAGCAGCGGGAATGAATCCCTTTAATAAAGAAGGGACGCGCGGCCACAATCAGGTTTCCTGTAACCTCCTCGCCCTGCTTCAGCTAATTCACCACTTCATACTTCACCTCACTCAGCTCAGATGCCACTCTGTTTTTTCGAGCTTTAATTTTTTTGTATATATAACATCAATTCGACCACTTCAATCACTTGAAGGGCACCGTTTAGTGATGTTAATCACATTCACATTATTGTACAACCACCATTCATTTCCAGAATCTTTTCGTTTTCCTCAACTGGCCCCGTTGAACACTCATCCTCTTCTGTGAAATGATGGCCTTTCATGTTTTCCCCCCCACCCCCAGCCCCTGGCCACCACCCAGGTATCAAATGCCTCTTTTTAAACTTCGCTTTTATTTTAACCAGTCAGACAGTTAAATAGTTTAAAGGGTCATCTATTTCTGCAAGGCGTTATAGAAATCAGCAGTCCTGCTCCCCTTCCTTCTTCCCACATCTCGCTCTCCAGCAATAATCATCATATTGAGCTCTTTTAGCCTTGACATTGCTACTTCTTGATTTTTCTGGTTTCAAATCTATTGATTTTTCACTATGAAAAAACAAGAATTTAGCTTTCTCATATTTCCTTTAACATGTGTTATTGCGACATGCATCAAATACACAAGAGCGTGTATAAGACTTCTATCCCTGTTAAAAAGAAAATGAACACTATCCACTGTTCAGCTTATGAACAAGAACTCAACACAACCTTAGACATTGCACCTCCTTCCCTTCCCCAGATGAAACCACTGATGTGTGCTGATAATTTCCTTCCTTTTCCTCATATTTATCATGTGTGCACATATTCCTAAACAATATATTGTTTCATTTTACCTGTCTTTGCACACATATAAATGGAAACATACAATGTGTGTCCTGATTTTGTTTCCTTCCCTCAACATCATGGTCTTGAGGCTCATCTACTGGATGCATGTAGCTGTGGTGGATTCATGTTCTCTACTCCGCTGTATTCCGTATGAATACAACCCCATCGCCATTTATCCAGACTTGTTCATGTATCTTGGTGCACATGCGCAAGAGTTTCAGTCCAGAACATACAGCCAGGAGTGGGATTGTCAGGGTATAGGCTGTGTGGTACATTTTTATCTTGACTAGGTCACAACTGTTTTCCAAAGTGATTTCATCAATTTATCAATCTCCACTGGGGTGGATAAGAAATTCTATTGCCCCCTGTTTTTTGCCAACACTGGGTATAGACTGACTTTGTAACTTTTGCCAATTTGGTGGTGTGATGTGGTAATTTCATTATGGTTTTCATTTGTTTTTCCCCTGAATATGAATTACTAATTTGCATATGTTTATAGATCATGTGAGTCCTATTCTGTGAAATGGCCTTTCATGTTTTTTGCCCATTTAATCCACAGATGTTCTTTGTATGTCATAAAAATTAATTGTTGACCAGTTTTATGTGTTGTAAATATGTCCTCTCAGTTTGAGGTTTGCTTTCTTCTCCCTGTCAATGGTCTTAAGAACAGAAGTTCTTAATTTTAGTGTAGTTGATTTTATCCATTTTTCCCTTTATGGGAAACTTCATGTCTTTTGTGTCTTACTTAGAAAAATGATTTCCTATCCCAATGTCATAGAACTATTCTCTATTGTCTTCTAAGTGTGTTAATAATTCTTTGCATTTTATATTTAAATATTTTAATCTACCTAGAATAAATGTTGGTATGTGGTGTGATAGTGATCTAATTCCATTTTTGCCATATAGATCTACAACTGTCCCAGCAACATTTATTGAATTAACTGCTTCATAATGATCTGCTGTGTCAAGTCTGCACAAAATAAAATTTCCAGTGTACTTGGGTTTGTTTCTGGGCTATGTTCTGTTTATCTATGCCAGTCCACTGTTGTCTAAATTTCTATAACTTTGTAATAAGTCTTATTGCTCTGGCCAGTGTTGCTAAGTGGTTAGAGAATTGGTGTGGGCACTGAAAGGTCTTGGGTTCTATTCCCAATATGAGCGTCTACCTGGTTGGGACGAGTGCAGGAGGCAACCAAAAGATGTGTGTCTCTCACATGAATGTTTCTCTCTCTCTCTTCCCTTTCCTCCCTCCCTTCCACTCTCTAAAAATCAATGGAAAAAAATCCTTAAGTAAGGATTAAGAAAAAACAAGACAAAATAAAATGTCTTGCCCTAGTTAGTGTGGTCCAGTAGGTAGAGCGACAGCCTGCGGACTGATGGGTCTCAGGTTTGATTCTGGTCAAGGGCACATGGCTGGGTTATGGGTTCCATCGCCAGTAGGGAGCATTCAGGAGGTAGCCAATCAATGATTCTCTGTCATCATTGGTGCTTTTATCTCTCTCTCTCTCTCTCTCTCTCTCTCTCTCTCTCTCTCTCTCTCTTCCTCTCTGAGATCGATAAAAATATATTTAAAAAATATTACTGTCTGGTATAGAAAGCTCTCCCACTTAATTATTTTTCAGGATTGTCTTGACTCTTCTTAAGATCTTTATGTTTGCAGATATGTTTTTATCAACTTGTGAAGTTTTGTGGGGCTGTTGGGCTTTTGACTGGAATTACATTGAATCCCTAGATCTATTTGGGGAGAATGTATAATTTTATGATATAGAGTTTTGTTAACTAAAAAATAGTATATCTTTGGATTTGTTTTAAACCTTAGCATTTCTCAATAAAGTTTTATAATTATCTTCTGGAAGGATTGTGCATTATCTGTTAGAATTATTCTCGAACCTTTTTCTATGTTAAATATTCTTGGGAAGTTGAAAGCAGTATCATTATGTAGTGACTACCTTATTTCTTCTGATAATGCCTTTGCCTTAAAGTTCATTTTATATTAATAAACTGACACCTGCTTTCTTTTGGTTAGCATTTACCTAGAATATCCTTTTCCCATCTTTGACTTTAAGTTCTCTTTGTTCTTATTCTTTAGGCATATTTGTGAGTACATATAGGTAGGTTTTATAAAATAAAATCTATTCTGATATTTTTTGTCTTTCACCGGAGAGCTAAGCTCTTTTACATTTAGTACGACTGAAAATAGATTTAGGTGAGTTTCTTTTTTTTTTTTAATGTCCTTTCTACTTGTCTACTCTTAAAAATTCCTTTTTAAACCTTTCTTTTCCTTTATTCCCCACCTGCTTTTCTCATTTTATCTTTATCCTTTCTACCTGTTTGTAGTCTTTTAGTTCTTATTTCTAGCAAATTTGAACATAGCAAACTAAACAAAGTCTAGAAAATTATCAGTATCTGCCTTTTCTCCTAACAATTCCAGGACCTTAAACACTAATTCTGATTACCCATTTGCAGATAATATGCTACCATTGTCCGGGATTTAAAATCTTGGTATTAGGTGAGCGGGAAGAAAATATCCCCTGAGACTTCACAATAACAAGTAATCCGCCCCCACCCCATGAGTTTGTGATCTAAATTTGCGCTATGTAGTAAAAAAAACAAACAAAACTCAAGCAAATAATTTAATTTAAGCTGGCCTCAGGTTGGCAGTGCCTCCCAGGCAACTCACAAAAGTAAATGCAAATCCTCCCTGAAGAATTCCACTTCGATCCAGGCCTCCAGGCTTCCTATAGATAAAGGTCCAAAGAAAATGACTGACTCACAGATGAATGGCACAAGGAAACAATGCAGCGGGAGTAAGAACCAGCAGAAACAATCTACAACAGAAATAGATTTGCAAAGCCTTCAGATTTTGCAATTATCTGACATAGAATATAAAATAATTATCTTTTATAAGTTTAAGGCAACCAACAAGGAGCTCTAAAATAGATAAGAAATTTAAGTCATTTTGGACCTGAAAAAATCAAATAGAACTTGTAAAAATGAATACCATATTGTGTTGACTATAAAACACAATTGACTGTAAGATGCACCAAAATGTTATGTGCCATCAGAAACACTGCCAATTATTATTGCAAGATGCCACTCATTATAAGATATACCCTGTTCTCAGAGGTATTAAAATGTGTGTGTGTGTGTGGGAAATTGTTTCAGAATTGATGAACTGTAGAAATTGGAATTTAAAATTCAACAGATTGATTCAGTTACAGCTTAAACTCAGCTGATGGGAGAATCAGTTAACTGGAATAAAGAAACAGATATTTGATACAAAGAAATTATCCAGGAGGTAACCTAGAGGGACAATAATGTGGAAATACAGCAGAACGATTAAGAGATTTGGAGGATAGAATGAGGAGACCTAACATATCTCATAAAAAGTTTCAGAAGGTGATAGAATGAAAAAGAGGCAAAGCAAAGCTTAAAAATATGACTGAGAAATTTGTGAAAATAGTGGAAAGAGAGCCATCCGCAGATATAGGATTCTAGATGAATCTCAAGCAGAATAAACTCAAGAAATCTGTACCTCGACACACTGCGGTGTATCTGAAGAAACACAAAAGTAAAACCGCGTAACACCAATGACGAAGAGATCGTCAAAACAACCAGGGATAAGAAAAGATCACCTACTGAAGAGCAGTAAATGGACCAACGATGATGACCTTTTCACAGCAAAACATGGGAGCCAGAAGATGGTGGGATGTTTTCAACATGCTGAGAGAAAAATAATAATCAACCTAGAATCGAAACCCAGCAAAATAAAGAATTTCCAGACAAACGAAAAGAGAGAACTTCACTCAAGGAATGTTTTAAAAGGTATACTTCAAGCAGAAGGCAAATGACCCTAAATCCGAGGTATATTCTTCTAGGAGGAAAGGATTCAGTGAACTCTTTTTTATATTCTCTCCTGAAGGAGGGTGGATTTTTCTTGTTATATTTATTTTAAATTAATTTTCTACTTACCCCCTTAGAAATCTAGGGCCAGGTCTACACGACTAGTATATTCCCAGATTTTAGCAAGTGCCTGGCACAGAGTAGTTGTTCGGTAGACATTTATTGAATAAATGATTAGATGAGTAATTAATTTTGAGGGAGACACCAATATCAGGCATTAGATCAAACACAGCTGTGTGTTTCTGCTTTAAATCCAGCCGATAGAGGCCATGTTTCAGGGCTGGTGAATTCCCATTGCTACCTGTGGCTATTAAAACGAAGTAAAATAAAAAATTCAGTCCTTCAGTTGCTAGTGGCTAGTGGCTATCCTATTGGCCAGCAAAGACAGAGAACATTTCCATTATCACAGAAAGTTCTATTGGAAATGCTGTCACAGAATGCTGGCAAATTCTTAAGGGCTCCCGTCTCTCTCTCTTTCTCTCTTGCTCTTGATCTCGCTCTTTCCAGCCCCCAACCAAGCACAGGGATAGATGTCTTGTTTTTAGTGTCTTAAAGTGATGCTTTTGGACAAGAAGATGCTGGCTACTTTGGGTGACTAGCACCATCCCCACTTTTTCTTTTAAATCCCTGAGCTATTGTTTACTAAGACCTTCTTTTATTCCGATTTCTACTAACACAGAGTGTTACTTGGGTGGAAAGCGTAATTGGTTTCTTTCTTTCTTTTTTTTTTTTTTTAAGGCCCTTAAACCCTTTGCTAATGTTTCTGTCTGAGAGTTCCCAAAGCCAGGGTTCTAGGAGAGCTTGGCATGTCTGAGCAGCTGACCCACGAAATAATGGAGTAGGTCCAGGGGGTGTGGGAGCAGGGCTTTCTGTCAGTAAAAGAGCTCCCCTCACTGCACACATGGCCAGTTAATTGGCCATTCGGGGAAGGTCCGGTTCCGGGGGGGGGGGGGCTGCTGAGAATGGCTGGTGACAGTTAAGTGGCCTTTTGTTGACATCCTCTGCTGAACAACTTTGTTGGATTTCGGCCATCTCTGCCTCTCCTCTGCCTCCTGTGGATTTTCTGTTAGATTCATCATTTACCATTCAGGCATCATCTTTCAGGCTCTGCTTCCAATATGACTGCTTTGTGTGCTGGCCTCTGCTTTATTCCTGCTATTGCCAGACCATAAAGGGGGCTGTGCGGGGCTTTAGCAGGACCAAGAAATTGACTCTGCTGTCTGTTGAGAACTATAATAATGACGGCAGGGACCTTCCTGTCCAGCAGCAAACTCACTGCCTACCCCAGCATAATGGGGACCACCTGAAGGCAGAGAAAGGGGCTCTTCATTGAATTCCTCCCCATACAATACAGTTCCTTTGTTCCCCTCTCCATTCTCTTCTTTTCCCCTTCTCCGCTGCAACTGGAGCACTGACCTAAGATGCAGTTGTGACTAAGTGTTAATGCTTTTGAAATAATAATACTTTCCATTTGAAGGCTTTGCCAAGCCAATTCACCCAAGTTGTCTCTGCTAATACATCCCCCCACCCCCCAAAAAAACAACCCTGTGAGGTGGGGAAGGGAGGTGTTATTAACCCAATTTGACTGATGAGTAAACTGAGATTTAGAGAGATTAAGTCAATTACCCCAGCTCTTTGAGACAGGACGTGAGCACTGGTCTTTGTCTCTAAACCCAGAGTTCTCTCCACGGCGTCCACACCCTTATGTGTAAGGAGGAGATGGCCCAGGGAAGTGTGAGTGGATAGGGAGGGAGGAGAGCAGAAAGGAAAGAATTAAGTGAGGAGGGAGGAAAGGAGTGGTTTCTTGGGGTCTCTAGTTACTCTTATCTTTCTTTCAAGATGGTGGATTTGATGTTCACAACATGCTGGCCCCATAAACTTCCAGGGAAGAAAGAAAGCCAAGGGTCTTGTCTTCCTCTTTCCCTCTTTCCTCTCCCCTTCCCCAGGAGAGGATTTGCCCAGAAGTGGGGAGGGGCAGCCTTAGCTCTCCTAAGGCCAGTGTGTGGCTGGGCCTCCCCAGGGAGAGCCTAACGCCCATCCTCAGGCCGGGGCTGCCTGCCTGAAGGTGCTGCGGGTCCTGAGGCCTGGCCATGCCCGCGGGCCGGGCAAGCCCCTGACGCTCGCCGGGAGGAGGAAGCATGCGGGACGCCTGGGCAGGAGGCTGGGGCCCTGGCCTGCCCACAGTGAACAGACGGACGCTCCTGGTCTGCAGCTTTATCCTGGCAGCAGCTTTGGGCCAAATGAATTTCACGGGGTGAGTGGCTGCTCCGTAGCAGAAGGGAGGGCTGCCATCGGGGACTGGGTGTCGTCCTGGGGGAGGTGGCCGTCCACTGGGACCTGATCAAGGCCACCCAGAGTCAGGACTTCGGTTCTCACCCTGAACCTACTTCCAACTCCGCCATCTCCCACTCCCATGCTCCAGGTTAGGGCACATGGCTGTATTATTGTCCCGCCCCAAAGCCAGAATTCTCAACCTGGGGCCCCTGGGTTAAGCTCTTAGGGCTCTAAGAACCCATGAAATCGTACATAATTTGGGGGCTATGTATTTCCCCCCCCCCACAGATTTCCTCAGATTCTCAAAGAAGTTAGTAACCCCCCTATACACCCTACCACAGATGGATGTAGGGCTATACTCCATTAAATAACACAAGCGCCAGGATTTTACGCCAGGTCAGTAAGGACACGGTTTCCCAGCCTCCCAAAGACCCCCGCGCTAGAGGGGAAGATATAAGTTTAGAGAGCAGGTCCATTGTCCATGGTCTCAGAGCCAGTCAGGGATGGAGCCAGCGCCATGCCAGGCCTCAGACCCTAGAGGTCACGCTGCAGGCTGCTCTGCTCCACCGCCTCCCATCCCTCCAGGGACTCAGGAGGGAGCTCAGTTTCCCCAGGAGGCAGAGTGAGGCTTCCATGTCCCCAAGCTCTTGGGAGAAAGAAGTTTGGGCACCAGGTTTAGACACACCATGGCCTTGGGACAGCTGTATGAAGAGCACGTGGGCCATCGCTTGTCCCTGTGACCCCGTATCCTGTAACCCCACTCCTTTCTCCCTCAGTCCTCGTGTTCTTGCACCTTCCTCCATCGCCCTCATTCCTTCCCCATCTTTCTTTCCCTGTCTGGTCCTTGGGTTCATTAGTAGCACGGACAGGTTTTATTTGGTCCACTGGGTGGTCTGTTCTTGGCAGAGATTGCTGGCCCCGGGATGAAGGACTTGCATGCTCCCCAGAGCTACAAGCCCTTCTGCTCAGCCCTTCAGCCTCCACGTGGCCAGGTGGCCCCCAGCCTGCCTACCAGGCCCCCTCAGCCCAGTGTCATCTCCACGCTGCCTCCTGCAAGCAGCACACCCTCCAGGAGCACCTCTCAGCAGCTCCCTCTGCCCCTCCCTGTGTCTTTCCAGAGACCAGGTTCTTCGAGTCCTGGCGGAAAATGAGCTGCAGCTTTCCCTCCTCAGGGATCTGGAAGGCCTGAAGCCCCAGCAGGTGAGGACTGCTCAGGGCTTGGGGACATGCTCTCCCTTCTCTCACCACATTCGGCTCCGTCCCCGCACTTCCCCACCCCCGGCCCCAAACCTACTCTCTGATGGCTCTGCCAAACACACAGAACTATGGAAAAATCAACGGTGGCTCCTCTTCAGGAAAGGCTGGGAGCACTTGCCCAGAAGGCTGGGCAGCTCTTGTTGGCTTTCTCCTCTGTCCTGGATGGGGCTGCCGAGGGGACCCTGTGGGGGCCGCTGTGGATGCAGCTGAAATGTCCCGAAGCCACACGGGGTGGGGGGCACATCTGCCTCTGGGTGGGATGCCCTGCAGCACACATCTGTTTGCCAATGGAAAGAATTGGAAGGGCTTTACTTGGCAAACCTGTGTTTTATTTGGGCTCGTCCCTGTCAGATGAGCATCCGTTTCCAAGAACATTTGTCCTCTGCGAGTATTCCACGATGGAAAACATTTCCGTCAACGATGGTCATAGAAGGACTCTGTCTGAGGGCTGTTGAAACAACCAGATATTTCTGGATGTGGCCCAGAGCCCTCGTTCCGATTGTATGAGTGCCCTTACCGACCCACTCTCATCATGCCTTATAGTAGTTCTGTCCACGTTATAAACTGAAAAATGGACGTAGCACTCGGATGACCTGGGACTCCGGGTGAGGCCTCTCCTGCTTCTTTAGGTTTGGGGGCAGCGAGGTCTCTGTCTTCTGACCACATTCTTGTCCAAGTTCATGTTCCAGGGGAGGAGCTGCCTCTTGTAGCAAGTGCTTCGGGCTCTTTGGACGTGGGCAGCGTTGTGGTGTGAGCCTGGTTGACAAAGGGGCCCCAGCTTAGGGACAGAAACTCAGTGACCTGGGGATTTCTTATTTTTGCACATCTTTCTGCTTGGCCTTAGGGTTTTCCTCAGGGAACGGGGGCCCTTTCCTCTCTGTACGAGATCACCTGGTTTTCCAGGGCGCCCACAGGGTCGTGCGTAAGGACAGGCAATACAGGCACCCATTTTTCTTTCCTTTGTGAACAAGGTGGACTTCTGGCGTGGCCCGGCCAGGCCCAGCCTCCCTGTGGACATGAGAGTTCCTTTCTCAGAACTGAAAGACGTTAAAGATTATCTGCAGTCTCACGGCCTTGCTTACAGCGTCATGATCAAGGACATCCAGGTGAGGTCCCGCCCAGCGCTGCCTTTCTGGTTTGCACTCAACGTGGAGAAGAAGATCCAGGGCTGAAGGTGGAGAAGGGAGACGGAGGGAGTAGCTCGGGCTTTTGTGCGGCAGCTCTGGAGGCTGCCCTTGCTTCCTGACCGTCCCTCCAGGTCCCTGTGGTGTCTCAGCCGTACCCAGGGAATCTCTTCATTCCAGAGAAGCCCCCTGTGAGCCCTGCTGTGGCTTCCCTGTCCCTCTCCACTGCAGAGCTCTCCGTCCAAGGCCCCTCTCCCGGAGAGGGTTCTCCCAGGGGAATAGCTTTGGGAGAAGTGGCTGCAGACCAGCCCTGGGGTAGGGCAAAGAGACTTCATCTTGGGCACCCCTTCTCCCCACGCCCCCCTGGTGACTGCCCCTTCCAGTGTCTTTTCTGAACACTATGGAATTCTATTTCCATTGGTTTGTCTTTGAGGATATTCCCAGGGGCCCCCTTCCTCCAGCGATGTGATGTGTTGGGCACCCTCTGCAGAGGCTGTGGGGTACCTGTAGCATTGTGTTCCCTGAGGTTGGTTCCCAAACACGCTGTGCTGCAACTAATCTCCTCCCCCCGGAGTGTGGGAACACAGAGTCTCCTGCGGCGCACACACTTGACACCACATGCCAGGGGATAAACGCATTAGGCGGCATTCCTTTCCCAGGCAAGCGCAGGGCTGGGGCACTTAGGTCCATTCAAAGACTTTTATCCTCACCAGGCACATCTGTTTCCCACTCCACATGTGGGGGGTGGGCTATTTCTCTAATTAAATCCCCACAAACAAAAATGGGGAAACTCCCACAGACAAGAGAGGCCACCACATCAAAAGAAACAGCGCTCCGTTCTCACTGTAGCCCATGCCTGCATTTTGAAGTTTGCATTTTCCTGCTCCTTCTCCATCCTGGAAACCCCGCAGCATTTGGCAGACAGATATGAAAAGGTTCTCTAAAAAGTTTCTGTTGGTTTCTGCACATCAGGAATAGCTCCAGAGGCACCTCTGAGCCCTGCCTCCCCTCCTCCCGCCCCTCCCCCCAGCTCCTTTGAAGCTGGTCCATCCTCTCTCTGTCAGCCTGTAACCTCCTCCTGCTGACACCCCCCAATGTGGTCCCCAGCTCTGGAGTCCCTGGAGGTGGGGGGTTGGGGGAGATTTTTACTCATGTTCAGTAAAATGCTCCTGGACTCTCAGCCCTAACCAGCCAGGCAGGATTTTCACCAACTCGCTCTGTCTGCAACACATCAAGCTCTGATTGTCAGATATGAGATCCAGTTTTGGCTTAGAGGGAGCTGGGCTGGGGGAGGCTGCTGTGCTGAGTTGATTTGTGGCGATGAAGGGGAAAGGTGTCCAGGAGGAGGAAAGCTCAGAGGCGCTAACAGAAGGGGAAGGGCTTTGCACCACTCAGGTTTCTGGCCTCTGGTCTGCTGTTCCAGCTATTGATGCGCAGGCCTGATTTCTTCTGTCTTCTGGATCTTCTCAGCCCCAGTTTTTGGCGCAGTGTTTCCTGCGTGGTGGGCCCTCAACAACTGTCTGCTGAACTGCTCTATTCGTAGATTCTGGAAGAGCATGCCCAGAGATTCACCTCTTCCCTGGAGCCCCACAAGGCCCAGAATCATGCTCCTTATCCATCCTTATGCCCCAGAACCGACGGTAGGACCTGCCGCCTAGCTGGGGTTTAATAAATGCTGGTGACTTAGTAGATGGGAGAAGGAAAGGAAAGAAGGTGAGCTTACTTGATAGAACTAGGCTTTCACTTTGGCCAGAGGCACTGGAGAGATTTGAGGAGGGAAGTGTCCTCCCTCCCCACCCCTACATCCCCATGATCAGAGAAGAGGGGGCTCATTCATTCCATGCACAGATACAGTGATGTCTGCTGTGTGCTGGGTATCGGGCAAGGTGCTGGAAATACAAAGATGAGAACTCATCTGTATCCAGGGAGCTGAGTGCGTGGGGGCGGGGAGCGGAGGGAGTGAATCAGTGATTACAATGGAGTGGATGAGTGCACGGAGGGAGTGAGGCAGGTTGCTATGGGAGCCAGTACAAGTTGCTCTGAAAAGGCGGTAATTACGGTGTGGCTGAAGAGCAGAGAGGGGGGGCTGGGAGGGGAAGGGGGCCCCAGATTGGCGATGAGGCCGGTCCAGATCACAAAGGACATCCTCTGCGGGGTGAAGAGGTCAAGATTTTATCCTCCAAACGGTGAGGGAGCCAGTGGAGATCTCTGACATGGTCAGATTTGCATTGAAGAAAAATCCCTCTGACAGTGACAATGCTGAGTTGGGGACAGGAGCAGGGCGGGGAGGGGAGGTGGTGAGGAAATTGCAGTGGGCCAGGCAGGGAATTATCTGATCCTGAGTGAGCTTTATTTGCATTTAATTTTTCTTTGCCTCCTCGTTCTTGTCAGCCCTTTGGTGGTGGTGGTTGTTTCCTGTAGATGAGTCACCGTGGAAAAGCTTCACCTGAGCAATCAGCTCTGTGGATTTTAATGGCTTTTTTTCTGATTACAAAATTAATAAATATTCATGTTAGGTAATTTGGAAAATAGGGAAAAGCATAAAGGAGACAACAAAAATCACCCATGCTCTGAGCATCTAGAGCAAAACACAATTTAGGGTAAATATTGCTTCCCCAATTCCCCCTCTCAACTGGATCTCTCCCATCAGCTTACAAATACAGTTATTTATCCCACCTTAAAAAAAATCCTCCCTTGATCCATTTCCCCCACCCCCAGCTATTACCCCATCTCTCCACGTCCTGTAGGGCAAGCCTGCAAGTCTGCACCCACCTGGGTCACCCATCTTACCGGCTGCTCCTTTGTAGGGTGGTTTCCTGTTTCCCAGCTTTGTCCTTTGACCTTTTCTCTGTTCCCTCAAGGCCACGAATCATGGCATTGAAGACCATCAGGCTACTGAATACTCCCACAGTCACAGCTCCAGCCAGATTCATGTACCTCACCTAAACTGCAGACTCATGTACCTCACCTCAACTCCAGACTCATGTACCTCACCTGAACTCCAAACTCAAGTACTCACCTCAACTCCAGACTCATGTACCTCACCTCAACTCCAGACTCATGTACCTCACCTCAACTCCAGACTCATGTACCTCACCTCAACTCCAGACTCATGTACCTCATCTCAACTCCAGACTCGTGTACCTTCCTGGCATTTCAAATTTCACAGGTCCCAGCTGAGCTTCCAAGGCCCCCCAGAAATCTCTCTGTGGCCTTCCTTATCTCAGGAAATTCCATTTCAATTGTTGGAGTCATTTTTGACTCCTTTCTCACATCCTATAGCCAATCCATCAGCAAATTCCTATGCAACCACTTGAGCCAACACTCCTTCAGCTGTCTCCTGGATAGTTTTCTAACTGGCCCCCTGTTCCTACCCTCATTATTGCCTAGTCATTTTTTCCCCTTGTTTTGTTTGTTTGTTTGTTTGGTTAATTTTCACTTGCGAATATTTTCTTCATTGATCTTTTTAGAGAGAGTGGAAGGGAGAGGTAGAAAGAGAAATATCAATGTCAGAGGGACACATCAGTTGGTTGCCTCTCCCACTGGTCTGGCCGGGGCTGGCAGTTGAGCTCACAACTGAGGTATGTGCCCTTGACTGGAATTGAACCCTTGACCTCTAACCACTGAGGGCTGACACTCTAACCACTGAGCTACTGGCTAGGGCTTTATTGCCTAGTCATAAAACCATAACCACACGGGCCCTTTAAAAATATTCAAGTCTGATTATATCATTCCTCGTTTGAAATCCTCAATGCCATCCCAACTCAGAGTAAAGCCAAAGTCTTTAAAATGGCTGTAAGGCTCGATCAGGGGTGGGAACCTTTTTTGTGCCAAGGACCATTTGGATATTTATGACATCATTCACAAGCCAAGGAAATTATCAACTTAAAAACGAGCCGGCTTGCCTGGCCGGCATGGCTCAGTGGTTGAGCGTCGGCCTATGAACTAGGAAGTCATGGTTCCAATTCCTGGTCAGAGCACATGCCCTGGTTATGGGCTTGATCCCCAGTGTGGGGCCTGCAGGAGGCAGGCAATCAGTGATTCTCTCTCATCATTGATGTCTCTATCTCTCTCTTCCTCTCCCTCTCCCTTCCTCTCTGAAATCAATAAAAATATATTTTTAAAAAATTAACCTGCTAGATTTGGTCAAACATTTAATTAATTCACCCCTAATGCCTTGGTAGGACCAGACCAAATGATTTCTCTGCCTTACATGGCTCATGGACCAGATGTTCCCCACCTCTGTTCTACATGATCTGAGTCCCACACTCTTCATTATTTCCTCCTTGCTCACTCTGCTTCAGACACCTGGACCTCCTTGTTGTACCTCAAACTTGCCTGACCCCTTCCTGACTAGATTCACACCTCAGGGCCTTTGCATATGCTGGTCCTTATAATTGGAATGCTGTTTCTGCAGTTATCTGCCTGGCTTATTCCCTCACAGCTTTCAAAATCTTATTCACATGTCACCCTTTCACCTTATTTTAAAATGCACCCTTCTTCTCCATACTCCCCCAATTCCCTCCCTCCTTCCTCTGCATCATTTCTCTCCTTGGCAGTTACCACCTTCTATTATCTTGTGTAATTTACTTATTTATCTTGTTTATTGTCTGTATTCCCTACTAGACTATCATATCTTTAGTGTTCAATGTGCTCAACAAACACTTGTTTGGAAGAGATTCAAAAGTAGAAATGCTACTGGCTGGGGTGGGAGGACAGCTCTAAAGAGGAGAGGAGAGTCCTAGCTGGTTTGGCTCAGTGGATAGAGCATCAGCCTGCGGACCGAAGGTCCCGGATTTGATTCTGGTCAAGGGCATGTGCCTTGGTTGCAGGCTTCTCCCCTGGTCGGGGTGCCTGCAGGAGGCAACCAAGTGAAGTGTTTCTCTCACACTGATGTTTCTCTCTGTTTTTCCCGCTCTTCAAAAATCAATGGAAAAAATATCCTCAGGTGAAGCTTAAAAAGTTGATTAAAAGATAATAAATAAATAAAGAGGAGAGGAGGACAGGTAGGGATGAATGCAGGAGAAGGCAAGGGAGGAGCAGGCCATCGGGGGTAAGGCCCTAAGGGAGAGGCAGAGTCTGGCTGCACTAAGGGGACAGGGCAGAAGGACTAATCCTCAGCGGGAGCAGGTGCTCACTGACTCACACAAGCAACCATTCATGAGGGTGCTCTGCCATCCCAAGTCCTACACACCACTCGCCACGGGAGGAATCCAGATTTCCTGGTCATGCCTTGCAATGATTGCTCTGTCACAGAATGCTGGAGTCACCCCAAGAGTCACTCATGTTGTCCTGTCATTGTCACGGTCGCTAGCATAGCTAGTATTTTCTGCACATTAGGCAATGTGCTAAGCATTTTAGACGTATTAGCCCTTCTAATTTTCATGAGAACATCTGCTAAAGTATGTGATAACATGACCCCCGTTTAATGAAGACACAGAGAAATTAGTCACTTGCCCAAGTCAGTGAGAGCGTTGGGATTTCATCTGAGACAGCTGCTCCAGGCCTGGCACCCTTCGCTCTTGTGCCATCTGCCTCCTCAGAGGTTGTCATTGTTGTTTGAGTGCTGTTTTAAGCTGCCTTTTGGGCAGTGATGCCATAGTTTAGCCTTGATCTGTCAGGGGGTCCATTCTAACACCCCCAATCCATTACCTCCCCCCCACCACCCCCATAGGCATGGGCTGTAGTTACCACCCACCATGTAGCTGCTATTGTAAACGTTAGGCCTGGAAGAGCAGGGCAGCGACCTTGTGGAGAGGGACTGCTGTGGTCACAGAGCAGGGTCAGCGCCTCTCTCCTGCTCCCCGCCCCGCCTCCCACACGGATTCTATGAGCCGAGTCCATTTCATGTCTGTGGTCCGAGCCCCGCTGCCCAGTGAGTCCCCTCCGCTGTCAACTTCTCTTCTGGGGGCCCTCTGTCTCCTGCCCTCCCTCTTCCTGGAGGTGCTGTTCTTTGCTCAGTGTCCCCCACCCTTCCTGACTCCTGTCATAAATTAATTCACACGGAGGTATTACTTTCCCTGTCAGGTTTTGGCTTCCAGGGAGGCAAATGGCTGCCTTGTGAGGTTTCTCTCTCTCTCCCTTTCCTCTCAGAGCAGCCTGGCGGGGCTGCAATTAGGCATTCCTGAGCCTGTGGCAAGGCTGCATTCTTAGCCCTCCGATCCCCTTCCCGGGGCCCTGTGAGGGGAGCACACATCTGTGTCTTTTTCGGGCCAGGGTAGATTAATGTTCCTGGAACTGGGGCCCAGCTGAGCATTCCCAGTGTGTGAGCGGTGTCAGATCCACTCACAGGGCTGCGAGGGTATTTGGAAAGATATTTGCAGTTTGGTGCCCACCTCCCATTTGCCTCCAAGCTGTTGTGTGGAACAAAGCACAGCCTGTGGGAGCTGTCTTCCTGTGGGTGTCTCTGGGCTGTGTGGGAAGAGAGGGCCCCTGGTCTTTTCTTTCCAAATTCTTCTTCCTGTCCTGCTCCTTCCCCCACCGCCTTGGCCTCCTCCCATCCTCAGAAAGTTAGACTTATGGACCCTTTAACTTTATTCTGCTGGGGCCCGAGCAGGGACGGATGGGCTCTGACTCCAGTGACCTGGACAGGCCCGCTTTCTCCCCTGCAGCTGCTCCCACAGCTGGCAGTGCCCGGCTCAGCGACCGGCACACATGGGTCATGGGGGGCTGCTGAGATGCCCGTTGATTTCCTGGGAAGAAGACAAATTCCTTTTGTTAGAGCTTCCCAGGGTGGTGCTGGTGCCAGTGAGGGTCAGGACCCCTCCTGCCACCTCTCGTTCAACCGGCGGCCCGGCTTTGCCCAGCTGGCACTGTCCTCAGTCCAGCCAGGCCCGCCAGCAAGCACTGCAAGTACAATTGCCTCGAATGTAGTTTGTGCTTAACAAGACGGTAAAATGAGCCCCAAACATGAATTTCCACTCCTAGTCTAACCTGCGAATGTGAGCAAGGTCATGAGCGCGCCCACTGGACCGCAGTGGCCGGCGCGCAGCCTGCGGGGGAGGGCTCTCTGCAGCCCGGGGCCCGAAGGCTCCGCAGCTGCTATGGAGCTTTTTGTTTCTTTTTACTATTATTTATTCACTTACGAGATCTTACCTATTGGAGTAGGATAAGGAGATGCAAAAGCAGAGAAGAGAAAAAAAAATGTGTCAAATCATTTCTTCTGTCCTAACAGCCATTGTTAGCGTTTTCATATATTTTTTGGCATTTTAGTGTCTTGCTGTCCTTGGCTCATGATGTGGTTCTCTCATTATCTGAAAACGCTTTTTAATTGCAAGAATAACAGGATGGACTTTTCACCTGTTGTTTACATTTTACACATTTGTTCTCATTCTCTGTGTATACACATAGACACAAAGATATATCTATATACATACATGCATATCTATGTGTGCAGATCTGTATCTCTATCTCTATATCATCTATATCTATCTATCTATTTAATTTTGTTAATCCTCACCTGAGGATATTTTTCGATTGATTTTTAGGGAGAGTAGAAGAGAAAGAGAAAGATGTGAGAGAAACACATCCATTGGTTGCCTCCTGCATGAGCCCTGACCAGGGGAGGAGCCTACCACCAAGGTACGTGCCCTTTACTGAATCGAACCCAAGTCCCTTTGGTCCTCAGGCTTCTGTGCTATCCACTGAGCCAAACTGGCTAGGGCTATACTATATTTATATCTTTATCTAGATATAATGAAGAGGCAGTTAAGATGGTGAGTGAAAGTCTGTTGGCACTTTAATCATAATGATTTGGACTGGCTTTCTAAATGGCTTGGACACCAATTGTCTAGGCCACTTCCTGGGGGTAGAGTAGATGTTGTGGGTTGGGGAGCCCTCTGCTCCCCAGGAGTTCAGTGTCCATGGCTCAGTGCAGGCCT
This sequence comes from Murina feae, assembly GCA_004026665.1. NCBI lineage: Eukaryota > Metazoa > Chordata > Mammalia > Chiroptera > Vespertilionidae > Murina > Murina feae. Next base: position 68,206 of record PVJC01001701.1, on the reverse strand, counting down.
TAACTCAACTGAATGTTCACGGAGGGCAAAAGCAATGCTGGCAGTAAAACATGAGCATCTTTTCCAAAACATGTCCATATCCATGATTACATTTTATCCCATGAGATGGGCGAGGCAGATGTTGCTGTCCCAAGCCAAGGAAGACTTAGAACACGGCTCTCTGCTCCATGCCCTATGCTCATTTGGGAAAAGGCATTGTGAACACCAGCCTGTGAAACAGAAGGGTCTCCTCTTGTCTCGCAGCTCATGCTCATGGTGGCTCATTCTCCTGTGTTGATGCTGTCTTTGTGCACAGCCACCTGAAGCCGGGCTCGGAAGGCGCATGCCTGCCCCAGGCCACCCTTTCCCTTCTAACATGTGCGTCCATCACCTAGGTGCTGCTGGATCAGGAGAGAGAGGCCATGGCGAAATCCCGCCGGCTGGAGCGCAGTACCAGTAGCTTCAGTTACTCCTCTTACCACACCCTGGAGGAGGTAGGTCTTCTAGGTCAAGCTCCAACCTCTGTTTTCCCTTGGGGTCCTCAGGGTCTCCAGATTCTTGCAGAGGCTAGTGAAGGACTCTGAGGTCTCTGGGAGACCGTGAACTGGCAGTTGGGGAGTGTGGAGCAGACATTGGACGAAGGTCCGTTAGGTAGGCAGCTTCCGAGATCCAGAAGTCAGGATTTAGATCGAGGGGACCACAGTTCAACAGTCAGTCCATGGCAGGTCCTGGACCAGAGTGATGGTAGGAGGGACATTAAGGCAGGACCTGCCACTAGCCAGAGTGGAGTAGGTAGAGGCACCTTCCTATCTAGCTCTGGCTAGGGGTCCAGGGGTCCTGACCTCACCACAGCCACTCCTAGTATTAAGTGGCCCCAGCAATGGGAACGAGAGTATAGAAAGAGTGGAAAGCCAGGCATGTTGTAGAGCCATTTTGGAGAATAGAGTTGCCTTCGTAATCACAATCATAGCCAGTTAGGGCAGGTATGACTGATTGTGACTTGTCTATGAAGGAGAATCCGCAAGGAGAGCTCAGAAGAAACTAACCCAAGGCACAGCTCCCATTTCCATAGGAAGGATGTGACATTATTGGTCCACTTTATTATCCTCACCTTCACTCTTCCCATTCACAAGGCCTGTAACAGAGGATCCATGTTCTTTCCTATGTTTGTTAATTCAATGATATGTATCGAAAGGCTAAGAGAACAAATTAACACAGCCCACCAGTGTTTACTGATACCAGAGATAAATCACCCTGCTTTCAAGTGGCTTAGAATCCAAAACGAGCAAGGAGACAAAAAACGATGTTGCCAGGTCTATGAAATCTGTCAAATGTATTGAATGGAAGCAAGAGAAACTGCCATCTTGAGAGAGCCTTGCAGGCCAATTGAGTAGAGTCAGCACATGCTGTTCTTCCAGGCAAAGTCTTCGCTCTGCATGATGGTGAGAAGCCTGAGAACCCAGGCCAACCACAGCCTCTTGCCTTCAGCCTGGAGGTTGTCTTCTTTTAGTTTTTGATCTGGGTTCGTTCAGATCCTTACGAGAAGTGGGAAAGTATTACTAGTAAGGAGGGTGGGATGGGAGAAGGAGGCTATGCAGAGAGGTCCTGGGGTTCACTCTCGTCTTGCTTAACTGCCCATCTGATAAACTTCATTACTTTCAGATATATAGCTGGATTGACAGCTTCGTCACTGAGCATGCGGATATTGTCTCAAAAATTCAGATTGGCCACAGCTTTGAGAATCGATCCATTCTTGTCCTGAAGGTAAAAGCTAGCAGTGTTGACCACAAGACTCTACAGTGAGAGCCTGTGGCATAAGATCGAGCTCATGTAGGGTTGTGGCTGGATGGGAGGCTTTTATTTATTTTTTAAAATCCTCACCCGAGGACGCGTTCACTGATTTCAGAGAGAGGGGGCAGAGAAAGAGAGAGAGAGAGGGAGAGAAACATCAGTGAAAAAGAGAAACATCAATCAATTGCCTCCCGCATGAGCCCCGATTGGGAATCAAACATGAAATTCTTCGGTGCACGGGCGACACCCCAACTCACTGAACCACACCGGCCAAGGCTGGGTGTTTTAGGGAAAGAGAAGATGTGTATACTCCTGTCTTGAGGTGACCCATAAACTTTGGGTTTGCGGTAATCAGGGACCCACCCTTGTAGGCATGGACTGGTGACAGCGTGGTGGCCTGGCATGTCCTGGGTCAGGAACTAGGTGGGAGGGTGGCTGTGAAGGTGGACTGGCAGAATGCAGGCACCACCCTGGATTTGGGGCATGAGTGTGGGTGAGTCAGCATTCTTCCTGTGTCCTCAGTTACTTCATCTGCTAAATGGGAAGAGAGTTACAGGGAGGCCTCATTTACAAATGCCTGAGGTCATCTGTCTCAGGCAGCCCCACAGGTAGACCTGAGTCTATGGGGGGACCTCCCAGCCCTTCACAAGGACCTTTGGAAACAGAGTTTGAGCAAACTTAGCAGCACGGTGTCCTTGGTCAGGAAGGAGGCAGGAGAGAGTAGAGTGTGGAACCTGCAGGAAAGCATTTCTTAGCATGTGCCCCAAAGGGCACTCAGGAGCAGGGACCGTGCAGGGCATCTGACATCCAGCCCTCAGAGAAGACAGGCCCTGCTGCTCTCTGCAATGCCCGGGGGACTCTTCTGAGGCCCAGTGATGTCACCAACTTCAGACCTGCCTTTGTCTGTCCCCACAGTGATTCACCCCAGGGCCTTCCATGTTCTTTCTTTCTTCCTTTCTTCCTCCCTTCCTCCCTCCCTCCCTCCCTCTTTCCCTCCCTCCCTCCCTCCCTCCCTCCCTCCCTCCCTTCCTGTCTCTCTCTTTCTTTCTAAAAATATATTTTATTGATTTTTTACAGAGAGGAAGGGAGAGGGATAGAGAGTTAGAAACATCAATGAGAGAGAAGTATTGATCGATCAGCTGCCTCCTGCACACCCCCTACTGGGGATGTGCCTGCAACCAAGGTAGATGCCCTTGACTGGAATCGAACCTGGGGCCTTTCAGTCCGCAGGCCGATGCTCTATCCACTGAGCCAAACCGGTCAGGGCCCGTGTTCTTTCTTTAGTTGACAGAAATCTTGCTACTCAAAGTGTGGTCCTCACAGCCACACCCATTGCTGCAGCACCCGCGGGAGCTTGTTAGAAATGCTCCACTTAGACCCCTCCCCCAGACATACCGCATCAGAATCTGCATTTTAGTAAGATGCCCTGTGTGTGTGTGTGTGTATGTGTGTTCTCGTACCTTTAACGTTGGAGAAGCACTAGGAGTATGTGGGATACTTACAGGCGGGGGCAATTCTGTGCTTCTGGCCGGATCACTCTGCTCGCCCGGAGCAGTACTGTGCTGCCAGGACTCAAGCACGTGTGCACTTCATAGGCTCATGCACAGGAACCTGCACATACAGCCCCTCATCTTGAGCATCTGGGATCACCCCAGGTAGTGAGGATACATCTGGGGCCTCCTTCCTGGCAGCCCAGGGACAGCCATGTAGCTGTCTCAGTTCAGACGTGTGTGGGTCCTGGTGCTTTCCCCCAGTTTAGCACCGGAGGTTCTGAGCGCCAGGCCATCTGGATCGACACTGGAATTCACTCCCGGGAATGGATCACCCATGCCACCGGCATCTGGACTGCCAAGCAGGTCAGCATGGAGAATGGGGGCTGGGGCAGGGGGCGGGGGCTGCTTGACTATTTAAGGGCACCTCCAGGGGAAATATTATACTTGGGTTTTTTAAAACTCAGGGTGCTCTCTGCCCTTTGGAACAGCTGCCAGCTGGTCTTTTGCAGCACGGAGCTCCCATCTAGCCTCTGCTTTTTATTTGCTTAAAATCCAAGCCTTTGCTTCTGTGCGAAGCATGTACCTAATGGCCTGATATCCTCCTGCCTGTGGCACTGGCTGTGCAAATGTCCTGCTCCACCTCAGAGGAGAGCCCAGTAGGCCCTTCTGCCCCTCATCCTACCCAACTCTGTTTTTTTTCTTGCAGATTATCAGTGTCTACGGCAACGATCACACCCTGACAAACCTATTGAACACCATGGACATCTTCTTGCTGATCGTTTCCAACCCTGATGGCTTTGCTTTTACCCACAGCATGGTGAGGGCACCAGGGAGGGAGGGGGTCAGGGGCTCTGGGGTGTGGGTGGTGGTGGAGGAAAGGTCACTTCTGCTTTGGGAAGCTGAGCTGAGGTTCCCTGGGGGCCTGCCTGCCCCTCGGGTTCCTGGCTGAGGAAGGTGGGCTGCTCAGGACGGAAGCCACAGCCCTTGTCCTCCGACCTCCCCCTTGCACCCTGGCTTTAACCGCAGAGTCTGACCTGCAGCCGTGGCCCAGCCCATGCCCCCTGCTCCTGCCCTAGAGCTTCCTTCACTCTGTCCTCCCTGTGCCGCCAGACCCTCCTTCGCAGGCCAAGATGTCAGGGGCTCGCACCCTGGGAATGGGCTCAGTAACGGGCTTTTGTCCTGGGCTTCCTCAGAACCGCTTGTGGCGGAAGAACAAGTCCAATCAGCCTGGAATCGCCTGCATTGGTGTGGATCTGAACAGGAACTGGAGGTCAGGCTTTGGAGGTAGGGTGATCTGCCGGGCCTGGGGTGGGGCTGGGAGAAGGACTTGGTCCTTGATGCGTCTCCCACACAGTCAGATTATGGTGACCCTTAACTTGGAAGGCAATGTAGTTACTCATGCAAGTGAGTCATGGCCAGGGACAGGTGAGTGCATGCCTAGGACTGGCTGTGAGATATGGGGACAGGTGGCACACGTGTGGGAAATGTACGCATGTGCTAAGCCCTCATGAGAAACATGGACACAGCATAACTGCCAAGGCCAAATCGGAAATATGCAGAGGAGTGCTTAAGGAGGTCCAAGGTAATCTTGCTGGCTGTTTAAAATTCAGAGTTTATGGTGCCCCTGAAACGCCTCGAGCCTTCCTTGAAGAGAGCAGGCCGCAAGAAAATGCCTCCAAATTCATTTCCTGAGAGCTGCAACCTGAGATTTGCCCTCTGGAGAGACCGGAACAATACTTGAAATATAGAATAAGCCAATTCCTTATCATCAACACCACTTGAGCCTGTTTTTATTTTTTTATTTTTGATCCAATTACTTTGTAATCCTGAGCTGCTGGCGGGTTTATCTGCCAGACTATATGCGTCCAGGGAGGGGCGGGCAGCTTCCTCCCAGTTCCCTGCTGTTCTTCCTGATTATTGCCTTCCCATGCCAGGGGCATGGAGACTGCACGAGGAAACTGAGGCCTCCAGAAAGCCCAGAGATGAGTATGTGGACCTGGGATGCTGGTCTTTTAATGGGTGGATGCTGAGTCTAGATAGGACAGTGTCCAGGGGAGAGGTTGCACGGCCACAGCCCTTGGCCCCCAGATGCGGCACCTGCACCATGCTGGGAGGGTCGGTCGGGGTTTGGCTTCACAGGAGACAGTGCCATTGCTGTAGAAAAGCAGGTCCACAGATGGGTGGCTAAAGAAGGAGATAGAACATTCTAGATCTGGATGCCCGCCACTTTGAAAACCTGGCTTCTTTGAGTCGGCTGTCATTGAAAAGAAAGGGCAGCTCTGAAGCATTCAGGGAGAAGCCCCCCAGTCCACATTGTGGGGGTTTCCTGAGATCTGAGGCTGTGTGTGTAACCGCCTGTGTAAGGGAACACAACTGTGTAAAATTGGGCATTTCCACCTCCAAATGGCCGGACACCTGCCCCAAGCAATCATCCATGTCGTCCCTTGGAACCGGCTGAAGTGTGTACCCACAGACCCTGAGACAGACTGGCTAGGAAGACAAATTACTTCTTAAAAAAATAATGTTTGTTGTTTCACCACAGGAAAAAAAATCAATATACACACAATGTAAAATTATATATATATATATATATATATATATATATATATATATATATATATATATATATAATGCCCTGAGGGGACAAAAAGCTCCCATAATCCCCCTACTCAAAGATTACTGCTTTTTAATAATTTACCATGTCTTTCCAGAGATTTCCCCTTGCTACAAATTACATTTTTAGAGAAGGAAAAATAAATAGCTAATGAATCCATTAGTAGGTACTTGTGAAACAGGCAGGCTCAGAGGGCTTTGTGAGCGGCAGAGAGAGGCAGGCAGCTAATTCCCATTTGGTCAGGGGAAGATTAGTTTATTCTGCTCAGCTCAAACCAGAACTAATGGCCTGAAGTGTTCTCCATATTTGGGCAAAGCCACCTGGTCGTTGGCAGGGGACCGGCTTTCCATGCGTGGGCTGCAAATGCAGACAAAGCTTTCAGCCTCCCCCGCTCTGCTCATCTGTTGCTATTTGTCATTCATCAAGTGTAGCAGGTGCAGAAGCTCCTGGGAGACACAACAATCAGGGCCCCTGTTAGCTGGCTGACTCCAGCCTGGGGCTGCTCCTCACACCCTGGCACCTTGCAAGCACATCCCTTCCAGCTTGGGTCCCCACCCCAGGTGAGGACCTGAAGGCCAAGCGATATGCTTGCTTGCTTCCGGGGACAGAATTGCCTCTGGCCAGGAATAACAGTGTGTCTGGGTTGGTGACTCAGGCAGGAAGATTTTGTTTATGGTTTTATTATTACTTTAATTTAACTTCTGTATAATGAGTAATCTGTAGATCATCCCTCCCACACACACCGCCCTCACCTGCACTCTTGAGGAGGAGCGGTTTGCTGCAGTCTCAGAGCAGGATCTGAACTGGTCCATGGGCCAGCCCCCAGCTCTCCAGCCAGCCCTTTGACTGCTCTGGGGGTCAAAAGGGGTGATCTGGCACCCTCAGGAGGCTCCAGATATTGGAGTGACCCTTGGCCTCTGGACCAGGCTTGTGTGTAGTCATTTCAGGGGGGACGAACTGGGATGGTTCTTTCCAAATGTGTTTCTAACCCACAAATCTTGACCAGCCCAGCCCTCCACAACATGGCCCTTTGGGGGGGAGGGGGAGGAAAACAAAATAAAAGGGAAAGAAGTAGGGGCAAAGAATCTAGAAGGAGATGGGGACACATTAAATTTGTGAACAAAATAGAGGCACAGCTCCCCTTTGCCCTCTCCCTGAATTTAGGTCCCCAAGAAGAAATTTCAAGGACTTGTTGTTGTATCTGTGGTTCCCAGACCAGCCTCGGGTAACTATGGAGATCTCTTCTCTCTTTTTCTGGCCCCCAGTCCGTGTGGCTCCTGGGGCTGTAACTGTGGCACAGCTCGAGCTGACACTGAGTTCGAGCACTCAACTGACCCAAGCCTTCCCCATGGCAGTGGAAGGATGGCAATGAAGGGTCAGCTCAAAGGGGTCATTGCTCATAGGGAAAGCTGGGGTGGAGACCTAGAGTTACCTCTGGAGGCGACTGCTGAGGCAGGCCCACCTCTTTAATGAAACCACAGTCAGAGGACTTACCCAAAGGGCAAGTGCAGGGAGCTCCTTACAGGAATTGCTGAGTCGCACACAGTGTGGCATTAGACTATGGTGTGCAGCAGAAACAAATACCCCTCCAAATCTCAGTGGCTCAACACAATAAAAGTTTGTTTTTCATGCACACAAAGTCCGATGTAGGCAGTGACGCTCCTTGGCAGGTCTCTTCCGATGGTGGCGGAGGGATCCAGGACACTTCCTCCATCTAGAGTTTTTTTGCTTCCAACCACACACCATCAGAAGCGAGTGTGAAGAAGTCATGCTTGCTCTTAACAGCCTTGAACTAGAAGTGACACATCATTACTGCATACATTGTCATGGTCAGGAGTAGTCACATGGTCTCAACCAAACTGCAAAGGAGGCTGGGAAATGTAGAGAATAGATGGATGTTTTGTGAGCGCTAAGTGTCTTTCTGAAACCGGGGAGTCTGAACCCTTTGGGTGGTTTTCTTTGACTTCCAGGAAATGGTTCTAATGACAACCCATGCTCAGAGACGTATCGTGGGCCCTACCCGCACTCGGAGCCAGAGGTGTCTGCCATTGTGAACTTCATCACAGCCCACGGGAACATCAAGGCTCTGATTTCTATCCACAGCTACTCTCAGATGCTCATGTACCCTTATGGCCACTCACTGGAGCCTGTTTCAAACCAGGAAGAGTTGGTGAGATTGGTCACTTAGGGCTTGGGGGAGGCAACTGGCAGACTCCCAGAGGGCTCAGGCCCTCACCCTGAAACAAGGGTCTGGACCAAGTGACCTCATGATAGGGAGGAGGAGGAAGCTCAGTCTCATGTGTGATTAAGTCCAAAGTTGGAGGTTCTGTGTTCCCTTCTCATGAGAGCCATCTACATATGCGACGTCCAGGATTCCCAACTCCCTGCTTCTCAGAAGCTGGTAAGGGTGTGGGGGGTGGGGAGCCCAGCCACTCACCCTCTGGGTATCATCCTGCAGTACAGTCTTGCCCAGAGAGCAGCGCAGGCCCTGTACGAGGTCCACGGGGTCAAGTACCTTTATGGCAGCATCAGCACCACCCTCTGTGAGTGAGCTTTCCCCTGGTTACTTCTTCAGGCACCACATCCACCCCGGGTGGGCAGGTGTAGGCTCTTGGCTGTCTGGCGGGCCTGGCTGGTCATGGCAATGCCATAGGTCTAGCTGGACCAGAGCTGATTTCCTAACTAGGGAGCTGTTTCTTCACAGCATTCACTAGTGCACAGCTCCCAATGCCTGGCTGTCTATAACATTCCTGGCGGGCAAAGTTCCCATGCCTAGTAGTCTTAAGGTTTGCCAGGCAGAGAACGGGCTGGGTGAGGAGGGTGTGGCCCAAGTTAAGGCCTGGGTTGGAAGGCTTGGTGGGTCTGAGGTGGGTTGGGGTTTGGCCTCCAGGCTCACTTTCCTTGTGGCCACACCCTGTTCTTCCATTCGGGGGCATTTTCTTGCCCTTTTGTACCCAGATGTGGCCAGTGGGATCACCGTCGACTGGGCCTATGACAGTGGCATCAAGTACTCCTTCAGCTTTGAGCTCCGGGACACTGGGCACTATGGCTTCCTGTTACCGGCCACACAGATCATCCCCACAGCCCAGGAGTCGTGGATGGCAATTCGGACCATCTTGAAGCACACCCTGAGGCACCCCTACTAGCAGCATGATGGAGGGCAGAGCAGGAGAGGTCATCCTCCTCTCCAAGGCTCCTCCTGAACCCCAAATTATACACCCCTTCCTGTAAACCCTGCCATGACCCCTTAGAAAATAAATAAACTTTAACAGGCTTGGGTGGCCTCTTGCACTGGCCACCACCCTGTTGGACTCAGCATTGAGGAGGGGACAGTGAGAGCTCGAAAAGCCTCTTCTCTCCCAGGTATTCAGGAGAATGAGGTCTTGCCTTTTCTCCTCTGGCAATGTTCTCAGGGCCCAGAACAGATAACTACTTCCTAGGAGCTACTAACGGAGACATTGTCCTCTTAGTGATATTTACATCTTCAGATGACCCCATAGGGGACAGTGTTTGATCTAAGAGTGGATCTCCAGTGCTGGCATTTCCAGCATCTTGGGGGAGAGGTGGGCACAGAGAGGCAGCCTTCTTCTCTTCCTGCTTCACTTCCCATGCTGGTTAGGGGCAGAAGCACATTTCAGAGGCCCCACTCAAAAGATCCCACTCACCCCGTGAGATCCCACTCACCCTGTAAATGAAACTGAGCGAGTCACTGGTGTGACCTGCTTTTCCTCGGCACCCTCATAGGCTTCCCTAGTCTTGGAAACATAGAGTCAGAGTCTATCAGAGCCAGCACAGCAAAGCACTGCAAATCAGGGAGAAGTCCCCTCTCCTCCTCTTCACCGTATCATCCTGGTGGTCATGCACTAGCAGTTAGTTCAGGCCAAGCTGTGTGCTAAGTCAACACTTTATTAAGGGAGAGAAAGGAGTACCATATTTTCCGGCGTATAAGACGACTGGGCATATAAGACGACCCCCAACTTTTCCAGTTAAAATATAGAGTTTGGGATATACTCGCCATATAAGACTACCCCTCTTCTAATGCATACCAAATAAAAATTAAAAAAACATCAGATTTGATTTGAAATGAATGGAGTTTGGCCGTTTTTGAGCTCCCCCCACCATATGCGGTGACCACAGATTTTCCAGTCCAGCTCGGAAGTTTCAGCACCCGCCCTATAAGATGACACCTGGCATATAAGATGACCCCCGACTTTTGAGAAGATTTTCCTGGGTTAAAAAGTCATCATATATGCCGGAAAATACGGTATATAAAAAATATCACCCCTTTCTCTCCCCTGCCCTCAGGCTTCCTTTTATCTTTTGACTTCCCCCACCCCTGGGGAGCAGAGTAATGGGTCTATATGCCCTGCCCTCAGGTAAGGGCAGGTACCCCCAAGAAGCAGGAGGTCAACTGGAGAGCTGAATGGATTTGGGTAAATCTGAAGCAAAAAGCAAGACTTTTATTCATAAGGGCCAGACTTTTGTTGTTGTTGTAAAAGAAAAGGATTGTGGGTATCCCTGGGTTGGCCCCTGCAGGATGCAGAATATAGGGTTTTACTATACATCACAGACAAGGAAGAAAGTGGGGTGAAATCAGAACAAGTCCCCTTTTTCATCCAACCCATCAAAGAACAGAGGTTGGACCAGTTAATGGGAGGAAGAGATCAGTGGTGATTAAAACTCTAGGTTAGGCCTATTCCAACACGGCATGTGAGCGGTAGATAAATAATTGTTGAGCAAGGGGTCTGGACAGATGATTAGAGCCAGCGATTCGGCTGGGGACACCTCAGAGGCGCAGCTGTGGAGAGCTCTGAGCAAATAAACAAGAAGGGTCCAGGTAAGGAAACCCAAGGAGAGGCAAGAAGGCCAAGCCCCGGGGAGATGCCGGGGCCCAGGGCCAGAGGTGCCATATGGGAGCCGGAGGAAGTCAGGGTAACAACCCCTGAAGAACACAGATCATCTCCAGGGGATGAGCCAGCAACAGAGGAGGAGAGAATCCCCATTCAGGCTGCAGTTTCCCGAAAGAGACGGAGGATTTTTCAAGCTGGAAGTTGTGTGCGCGATTTAGAATTTCAAAGCCGCAGTTTTCTGCTCTTAGTGGAAATACGAGGTCATGGGCTAAGTGAATATAAACTGCAGATAAATAAAGCAAGTCATACCTGTGCCCACTGGAGTCTGTGACTATAACGTTTATGCCCTCTGCACAAATATTTGTATTTCATTCTCATGGGGAGGATATCGTTGGTATTAATAAGCTCATTTTTCAGTTAAGGAAAGCACAATTTGGAGAGGTTTTAAAAACCATTCAAGGCCACACGGATGGAAAGTTGTTGAAGGACATTTGAACTTGGGTTTTTCTGAAAGCAAAAATCTCCCTCACAAAACCACTCTTTGGCCACACCTGCAGCAGAATTCGTGGGGGAGTCATTTAACATGAATTTGTTAAACGGAATCGTTGGGGTGGACTCCTCAGTTCGGCATTTTTACCATCTGCCCCAGGAGGTCCGAGGTCGCATACAAGTGGATCCCTGCTCTCCTGCCTCCCAGAGGGAACACGCTGGCATCTTCCAGGGAAGCTGAGACTTTCGTCTCCCAACCCCTACATCCATTAGGGCTGAAGGTAGCTGCAACAGAGCAAGGCGGGTCACCCTCCTCCAAAATATTCCCAAAGGGCTGCATGGTCCTGGACTAAAGCAGTGAGGTCTGCAGACCGCAGGCAGCAGCCCCTGGAAGCTTGTGGGGTGCAAATTCTTGGGCCGCCCCCGACCCGCGGAGCCAGAATCTGTGGGGAGGGGACCCAGGTGATGCTGAGTTGGAGGCAGGAGTATCTGGACCCTGGTGGACTTCCCAGGAACAGTGAGAAGAATAAACCCGTTTCTAGCACCTACTGCGTGCCAAGCATGGTTCCAAATGCATGACAGGGCTCAACACATTGCCTCCTCACAGCCCCAAGAGGTAGGACTATCACCGTCCTTGTTTTCAGCTGCGGAAGCTCAGAGAGGATAGTGGCAAAAGAGCGGCAAGCCCGGGACCGGCCTTCAGGCGAGCCTGGGTCCTATGCCCAAAGCCCCTTTGGACAATGGGCTGGGAACCTTTCTCACAGCCCTGTTGGCGTGATCTGTGCAGCCAATAGCCCACAAAAGTTGGGGCTGAAACTGCTTTTCAGGTGGGTACCTTCTTAGAATGCAACTTTCTCCTTAAAATCCTCCAGTGACTGAAAACGCAACCTGCCCAGGTGCCGCCTGGCCGGCCCCGCCTGCCTCTCCCGCCTCGTTCCTACACCTCACTCACCAGCTCCGAGTTCACAGGTTCCTCTCAGTTCCCTCCACGCCCTCCCTGCCAGAGGCCTTCACACGGGTCGTTCCTTCCTGTCTGGAATATTCTTCTCGTTCTTTCTTCCAACAGCCATTTCTTACGTTCCCCTTCAATACCCCTTCCTCACTAGTCATTCTAGGCCCACGCAGGGGAAGCGGATCTATTATTCTATTTTCCAAGGCCTTACTCATTTCCTCCATAGCGATGATAATAATTAATGGATGCCTTTGTCTATTTGCTATCATTTGTCTCCACCACTGATTGGAGACTCTAGGAGTGTAGGGACCACGTCTGGACTCTTCATCCCCACTCAGTTCTGACAGGCACATAGTAGGCACTAAGTATTTGTTGAAGGACTGTTGCTCCACCTCATCCTAGTACAAATTAGGACTAGAGTTAGCATTCAGTGACAGAAAGCCACCTCACAGTGGGTTAACCAGATCAGGGGTTTCTTTCTATCACAGAACAAGAAGTCATCCAAAGTGGGCCGTTCCCTCTCGTTCTGTGACACCTTCCTGCACCGGGGACACGGGTGCCTGTGTGGCCTGATCTGTGTTGCCACTCTGCTGTCGTTCTGACCCCTAGACCAGCTCCATCATATCACTGAAGTCCAGGCAGGAGAGGCGAGGGGCAAAACATGTGAGCCAGCTATGTATTTAAACTCACGTCTTATTGGCTGAGACTGTGGGGGTGGCCACACCCAGGTGCAAGGGTACCTTGCTCCCCAAATGAAACTTGGGGTTCTGCTGGCAGGAGGAAGGGGAGAGTGGATATGGGGAGGGCAGCCGGCAGAGTCCGCTGCAGCTGCTCTGAAGGGGCCTCCAAATCGGTTTCTTTGCTCTCGCTTATCAAGTGACTGATTTAATTATAAGCTGTGGAACTCTCCAGATGAAAGGGTCCTTTAAATGCTGCTAGGTCAGCGCCCTAGTTTTGTAGTTACAAAAACAGGGGGGCCTCTGGATCATCCAACTTACCCAACGTCCCACATGCACCCAGGCAGGAGCTCCCTCCCGGAACGGGGCCCCTCAGCAAGCCCAGGGCGGCGAGTGCTGGCGGTTAAGTTGATCAAATAAAAGCTCAAGACTTAGACATGCGAGTTTTAGAGATATCACAGAATAATCTCTTGTTCATAAAACCTTAACTTTCAAAAAAATTTACTTCTTAGGCATAGAATGCTAAACAAGAGGTCAGTTTCTCGACATCCAGCTTCGTGTTTTTTTTCCCCTCCCAACAAACTGCTCCTTTTAGGAATGTTTTTTCGTCCTTCTCACCAGTAAAATTTATGAGCATTTATTTAAAGGAAAAAAACATTGGAAAAACTGGAGAGAGAAAGAGCGATTATACATATGGAAAGCCATAAAGAACCACAGTGAATGTGCTGCGGTTATTGCTTTCTTAAAAAAACAAACCAGGCGGCGGTTTGGAATGTGAGAGGCCTGTGTGAGGGCAGGCGGAGGCCGGGGCTTGGGCCGTGGCCGGGCTCCAGGAGGCCCGTGCGGGGCACCCCCGTCTCTCCTGTCTCCCCTCTGACAGCCTCAGACAAAGCCAGAGAGAAAATGACTTCCAAAACATTGTTTTTAATTTAAAAAAGCTTCTTAAAAAAAAAAAATCTTCTGTAGAAACCTAAGAAGGCCCAGGCAGCCATTTAGCATGAGCTGAGAGAGAATCCCACAACGGGCCTGTCAGTGCTCCCCAGACTGGTGAGGCCACACGACAACGAGCGTGTGTGTATGTGTGTGTGATCCTGTGTGCCTGTGTATATGTGCCTGTGTGTGCTTGTGTGTGCTTGTGTGTGTGTGAGATCATGTGTGTATGTGTGCATGATTGTGTGTGATCCTGTGTGTGAGATCCTGTGTGTATGTGTGTGAGCCTGTGTGTGTATATGTGTGTGTGAGCATGTGTATGTGTGTGGTATGTGAGCCTGTGTGTGCTTGTGAGTGTGTGATCCTGTGCATATGTGTGTGAGCCTGTGTGTATGTGTGTGAGCCTGTGTGTGCCTGTGTGTGTGAGCATGAGTCTGTGATCCTGTGTGTATGTGTGTGTGTTTGTGTGTGTGCTTGTGTGTGTGGTCCTGTATGTATGTGTGTGTGAGCCTGTGTGTGAAGTGTGTGTGGGGGTGTGTGAGCCTCTGTGTGTGTGATCCTGTGTGTATGTATGTGAGCCTGTGTGTGTATGTGTGTGTGTGTCTTCTGGGGAGGGGGTGGTGTCCTGAAGGGCAACCTTTAGAAGTTCTCTTTCCCTGAGTACTTGGGACAATCCTGGGGAATGAGGACATGTTTGCAAATCCATTTTTTGGCTTGCTTGGGCTCCCCACTCTCCCCCTGCCACCCCTGAGGTCTGGAGTTGGCCTCCTGCTCTCCCCTACCCAGCTTCGCTTAGCTCTGTGGCTCCCCGTCCACCCTCCTGCCTCTCAGCTCACCTCCCCCGACTCCTCCAAGCACAGCTGAGACCACAGGGTAACAGTTCACAAAAATCTTACTTGGGAACACACAGGGAAAGGCAGTGCAGAAAATAAAAGCCTTCTCCTGGACGCTGGCGTCAGAGTTGGTTCCTGTCCTTTTGTGAGGCACGCCCTCCCTACAGCGTTCACTCCCCTCAGCCCTCGGCCTGCTCCCCCATCCCAGGGGCACCCATTCTGCCCCCAAGGCCAGGAACGACCCTCCCCATTCTCTCAGGCGAAATAAGAAGCAAGCCTCCCCTCCCCCATATCCCCTTTTCCACGGTGGCCACTGCTGCTTAGTTCCTCTTTCCAGATCACTGTTCTGGGGTGTAAGCTGCGACTTGACGGTCCCTAAAGGTCCCCTGGAGCACTTCTTTCTTCAGATGACTCTTCCTCCAGGACCTTCTGGTCCCTTCTGGAGACAAGCACCACTGGCCACTTTAAGGCGACGGTTCTGTAGCTTCAAAGAAAACAAGCAACAGGCTCTGCCCAGAAAGCAAAACTCAGAGGACCCTGATGGAACCTCTTCCTTCCAGCCTGCCAGGCACCCCCAGCCCCAGACCCCCACTAAGCCTCAGCAGGATGTGGCCCCTCTTGACCGACACTGCCCTGGGAGCACTTCTCTTGCAAGTTGGCCGCAGAGCCCTGTGGTCCTATTCTGGTCTCCACACAAACCTGGAAAGTCTCTCTGCCCTGCCCCGAGGGGTCACCGCAGCTGCTGTCAGAAATACAAATGCCCTAGAACCAAAGGGTCACGGCTGGAAGGGACCATGGAGATCATAACTGAGGAAAATGAGGCCCGGGGGTGTGCAGGGCCCTGCCCGAAATCATAGCATGGGTTTGTGGCAATCTGCTTTAGAAGGCATGCCACCCTTCCTTTTCCTCGCGTGAAGCCGGAGAATGTCTTTGTGTTGCTGTGCATTTTTTCAGTCACATGGGACAGAAAACCGACTTGAAAATGCTTGAGAAAGAAAAGAATTTGTTGGCTCATTCCTAGAGCTGGGGTGGGTGTGGGTGGCCAGTCCCGAATCGCATGGCCTCAGAGTAAGGGAAGTGGAGGTGCTGGTACCAGGAGGAGGAGGCTACCAGAGAGGCGGGGAGGGGTGTCTGTTACAGGGCACCTCTTGGCTGCCCTAAATTCTCATCGACTGCTCTTCCCACACACACAACTGCGCCACACACCACCGTGAACACACTGGGCAACGGAGGACAGCTGAAGTCTCTCACTTTCCTGGGTCCAGCCATTCTGCCTGCGCCCCTCTGCGCTCTCTGCGAGGATCTCCCTGTCCCCCCCCGTGCCCTGTGCTCCCTCATATAGACACAGGGGTCTGGCTCTGCTGCCTCTTTAACAGTCTATTCTCTAGGTTTTGGTTCGAGGGTCTCTGAGCAGCGTCTTAGAGCCTCTGTTTACCACGCCTGGGCACTCTCTGGCCACAGGGCTGTCATGGGTACTTGTCCAGTTTGTCACGGACAAAGGCATTCTGCTGGGAGGGTGAGGGGCTGTGTCTGCCCAGAGGGGAAGGGGCCCTTTCCCATGTCACATACAGGTTCCCTAGACTGAAAACTGTATCGTCTCCTGACAGTACAAGCACTTAAAAGCTTAATAAGTGCATCATTTAGAATGCTTTTCATTTTAATTGATTAATTAGTTTATTTATTTAATCCTCACCCAAAGATATTTTCCATTGATTTTTAGGGCGCGTGGAAGAGAGAGGGGCAAGACAGAGAGAAATATTGAACATATCGATTGCTTGCCTCCTGCATGAGCCCCCATCAAGGCGTGGGCCGGGGTGGAGCCTGCAACCAAGGTATGTGCCCTTGACCAGAATTGAACCCGGGACCTTTTGTCCACAGGCTGACGCTGTATCCACTGAGCCAAACCAACTAGGGCAGGAGTGCTTTTTACAAAAACAACAGAAACCCCAATTAGTAAAAAGGACAATATGCAGAGAAACATGTGTCTTTTCCAAGAGTGAGAAAGTGTTTTCTAGAAACTTCTTTGCTGACCTCCCCCCACATCTCATTGGCAAAACTGGGTCACATGCCCATCCCTAAACCAATCACTTGGCTGCTCTTAGACTCAACCCCTGAGCTGGGAATGGGGTGACTTCCCTGAGGGGTGATGGCTGCACACAATCTGGGTTTGTTCAGTCAGGAAGAAGGGAGGGACACTGTGAGTACCCGTCCGAGGGCTTCCGTCAGGCCTCTGTCTATTTGCATCCAGGCACTTGCCTGGCCCCCTGTCCTTGAATCTAGATGCCAGCCTGGTGGTTTCTTTCTCATGCTCAGAGGTCTTGGTTCTCTGCCTATTCCCCCAGCTTTCAGCCCAGTGGCCTTTTCTCCGCCTTGCATTGGACCCATGTGAGACAAGCCCATGGAACGGGAAGGCAGAGCTGTGGCCCTCTGCCCCAGGTCCCATTCTAGAAAACTAGTCTTTACCAAGAGGCAATTTTCAGCTTCCTGAGGTGCTTTGCAAAAACTTGGGGAATTAGGCTAGTCTCTAACTGGGACCCCATTCCTCAGCTTCCGGCCAGTGCAGGCCCTCCTTTGTTTCAACATGGAATTAATCTTTCCCAACTTTGCAAGAAAATAGATTCTATAACTCTTGGACACCTCAGATGGCTGCCTGGAGTCTGCAAGAGGCCCTCTCCCGGAAGCTGCGCCCTTTCCCACCCCTCCTCCCTTTTCCCATGGGTTTGTCATTTCTGGAATTTACAGAAGGCCTAAGCATTAGTCAACACCCCAAACATGTGTAGCGTACATAAAACAGAGTCAAAACTGTAGGACAGCTTTAGATTTAGACATAGGAAAAAATATTTTAAATAATGCAGACCAAAGAAGGTCTCCACAAGCCTTCTTTCCAGGAGGGGGCAGATTACAAAGTCTGAGAAGACTGCAGGGCACTGAGATGAGACTGTAAGGACCAGGTAAGACGGGTCCTCATCTGAGCGCATTTAGAGCCTGGCTGGGGAGATAGAAATGACACTCCAGCAGCTCTGAAGGAGGAGTAAGTGTGAGTTCGTGTGATAAGCACCCCTTCTCTTCCCGGCCTGGCAAAATCCCATCATGAAGACGCAGATGAAATGTCCCCTACTTGGTAAAGTCTTCCCTGGACCCTCCTGTGTGGACCCATAGTGCTGAGTCCATAGCCCCCTTGGTGCTCTTCATGCCAAGCCCCGGAGACCCCCTGCTCAGGTCTCCTGCAGCGAGGGGAGCATCTCTGGGAAGTCTCTTGCTTGTCTAATTCTGTTTTGGCAACAGCTTCTTTTAAGACCTGTTGGAGAACCAGCACGTTAGTTGGTCACTTTACCACCAGACCGCGAACTCTGAGTTCAGGGACCGTCAGCAGGGTACATAGCTGACTGACTGCCGGGCTAGGAGGGGGGCACACTTCCCACGGCTGTTCCCAGCTGGCGACAACATAGCGGGCACTAGGGCCAGCCTTCCTGAGGAATGCAGGACCCGCCCGATGACCATGTTGGCTCACAGATCGCACAACAGCCTGGCTGTCACAGTCTCAGCACTGTGTTGCCATCTGAGCTCTTCCTGTGCACCCCTCCATCCTCCACCCTCCCTCTTTCCCCCTTTCCTTCCTTCCCCCTCCCTCCCTCCCCCTCCATTCCCAGGTGTCAGACCCCACATCTGGTGAAGGTGCTCCTGCCTTCCGATCCCTCCTCGGTATCCTCCGTGGGCATTTCTCCCCATGACTCCCTGGCATGTCTCGTCTAGTCTTGATGGCAGCTTCTTGGAGGACTGAGAGTTGGTTATTTGTGTCTTTCCTGCTGGGCCCTGAGCTCCCTGAGATCAGGGACCAGGGATCTGGGCATCATCACACAGTGGAGCACAGTGTCTGGCCCAGAAGGCTGACTGCATAAAGGGGTGCGACTTCAGAGAAAGGGCAGAGGAGTGGCAGAGAAAGAAGCCAGAGGAAGCTTCAGGCACGAAGTGAGCTTTGCCCAGGCCTGGAGGCTGCAGCGTAGAAAACAACAGTCTTCGTGGAGGCGCAACACCTGGAGTGTGTGTGTGTGTGTGGGGTGGGTTAGGATTTCATCATCTGGGTTCAGGAGGAGGCTGTGGGCTACTAGAATGGGTCACTCGGCCTTGACATAGGAGGGTTGGCAGGTAGGGGTGAGGCAGAGAGGCGGAGGGAGCACATGGGAACCAGGAAGGGCAACCGAGGCTGTCGTCAGCACCCACGCTGGAGTCTTTGACACAGAGCAGGGCCCCCAGATCCGGGCGGATTTTCCTTAGATGTCTCCACGATGAGATCAGCGTCCAGAGCCAGAGCGAATTCCCCTTTGCCAGTTCCAGTGCCTCCTGGGCACTGTGCAGTCCCAACTGCCTGGCCCTGGCTCCCAGCACCAACTGTCTGCTCAGATGACATCTGTTTACAGTTCCCATCCAGGACAGTCCTGCCCCCAGAGCCCTGTGGCGGGGGAGACGCTGGCAGGGATCGGGCTTCTGCCTCAGCCGTGGTCCAACTCCCACAGGCCACCGAGGCTGATAGGAGTGGGGCTGGGAAGTGCCCTTCAAGGTGCTGTACCCCGGAGGGGGTGTGCCATGCACAGGGGAGGGAGAGCCCTGGACAAAGCCAACGTGGTGAGGAGCAGCAGGCACAGCAGCTGGGTGGGGTACAGGGTCCCGCTTGCTCTGTCACAAGAACAAACTAGCTGGCCTCAGGGACCACTTCACACGAGGCCCCAGCTGGTGTGGCTCCTTCTCCATGCCCAGGCCAGCTGTGAGTGCCTGGGCTTGTGGGTGCAGCACTGTGGGCTGTAGGCGAGCAGGGTTCCAGCTGAGGGGCCTTAAACCTCAGTGACCTTCAGGCCCTTCATGGCCAAGGGATTGAGCCCCAGCTTATCTCTCCAGCTGTCCTGTTCCCTGCCACGTTATCAGGAATGCCCACCGCTCCCTCCCCGTGGGACAGCACCCAGGTGCAGGGGGCGGCCAGCTCTCGGGCACAGGCAGGAAACCTCTGTCCTGGGAGAGTTTAAAAGGCCCCAGGATCCTCTCTGTCTCAGTTGACCTTCCCAACTGGCTTCAGCAATGCAGGGGCTGCTGATTTTCAGTCTCCTGCTGGGGGCTGTCCTTGGCAAAGAGGACTTTGTGGGGTAAGAGGGGAGATAGGGAGGGCTCAGCCTCCAGCCACCCTCTGGAGGAGATGGACAGACAGGCACACTCTGGGAGGCAGGCTGACCAGGGACCAGGGCTGAGGAGGGATCAGGGCCATTCCCTGAGCTCTGGATACCTGAGGTCTGAGGAGGAATTTCCCAGGGAAGAGGCAGGAGGAGGCTCGGCTGACTTTGGAGAGAGACACAGAGTCTACACTGGGATTGGGCACATCAGCCGTGTCCAGAAGGTTCACAGGAGCCCAGACCATTGTGCTTCCCCTGCTTAGCCCAGAGGACCGAGGCCCAGCCTGGGTTTCTGGGCCACCTGCTGCCCTCCTCCCACCCGGGAGTGTGCATGGCCAGTAGGGGCTTCTCAGCCCCTCAGTCTCCCCTTCTCCTCTGCCCAGGCACCAGGTGCTCCGAATCTCTGTGGCTGATGAAGCCCAGGTCCAGAAGGTGACGGAGCTGGAGGATCTGGAGCACCTGCAGGTCAGAGGACAGAGGAGCCTTCCCTGAGGCCCAGGGTGCCTCTCAGGCCACGTGGGCCTGCCCTCGGCCCCCACCGACCCCTGGAGCCTGGGCTCTTCCCCCGAAGCCTTCTAGAAAGGAGCCTGGGACTGATCCGTTAGGAAGTGACTAAACCCCGGTTCCTGGGTCTCGGTGCCTTTGAGCACCTGAGCAAAGCGGGGGGTCCCCGTTCTAGTCCTTCCTCCCTCCTTTGCTGTCTTCAAGTCCGCACCCCACTCTGCTTCCTGGGCCATTTCTCTGATCATACCGGACTTTGTTCTGTGTCCAGGAGTTCCCTTCGTCCTCTGTCCCTGACATTCCCAACTGTATGGGAAATTCTGCCACCAACACCCTTCCCCCAGCTGGCCCCTTCCCGAGCCCGCCGTGATAGTGCCGGCTCTTGTCCTTCACAGCTGGACTTCTGGCGGGGCCCTGCCCAGCCTGGCTCCCCCATCGATGTCCGAGTGCCCTTCCCCAGCCTCCAGGCTGTCAAAGTCTTCCTGGAGGCCCATGGCATCAAGTACACGATCATGATCGAGGACGTGCAGTCGCTGCTGGAAGACGAGGAGGAGCAGATGTTCGCCTTCCAGGCCCGGGCCGCCTCCACCGACACCTTCAACTATGCCACTTACCACACCCTGGACGAGGTGAGGGACCTCTGGGCCATGCCCACAGGCACCAAGCTCTTGGTCAGGCTGGCAGAGCCTGGGTGTGTGTGGCACCTGCCCTGTCTCCATGTGGCCTCACAGCTGGCTGGCTAATGGAGCTGTTAGGGGAGGCATCCTGGAGCCTGGAAGCCATTAAAGCTGGCCTTCCCTCCTGTCCCTTCTCAGATCTATGGCTTCATGGACATGCTGGTGGCTGAGCACCCACAGCTTGTCAGCAAGCTCCAGATCGGCAACACCTATGAAGGCCGTCCCATCTACGTGCTGAAGGTAATGAGCACGTAGGTGGTGTACATGGCATATACACGAGAATGGGCACCCGCATCCGTGTGCAGGGGGAGCCTGTGGTCATGGGGAACACAGTGCCGTCAACTCCCCTGCCAAAAGCGGGAGGTCTGAATTTCCATGCTGGTCTAGGTGTGTGGGCATCTGTGTGCACAATTTTAACTTTCAAGTGACCTAAGTGCTTCCAATCACGTGTCACATTGTGGAAAGTATCCTGGAGTTGGGGTAACCCAGACCAAATGTTTTGTGATCTCCAACGGAGAGGAACAGGGTGGGGCCTGGAAGTTTGGGCTGAGGGCAGGAGGCCAAGTTCTGTGGGGGTCTCAGCCCAGGCCGTGCCCCTATGCCTCATCTGAGTGACAGCCCCACAAACAGAGTCTCAACCTGTGAGGCCCAGAGGGCAGCTGGCCTCTGGCCCCAGGGTGAGACCAGGCCCCAGCCAGTCATTGTCTGCTCTTCTCGTTTAGTTCAGCACTGGGGGAAACAACCGCCCCGCCATCTGGATCGACACGGGCATCCACTCCCGGGAGTGGGTCACTCAAGCCAGCGGGATCTGGTTTGCAAAGAAGGTAAGCCGGGGAGCTGAGGGGGGCTCTGGCCCAGTGGTGTCCGAGGCCCATACAATGCTGGCCTCCTCTTCCCACCCAGAAACCGTGACTGCAGAGGTGGGCCGCGGGCAGGTGTCTATTGGTCCAGCATGGCAGACACCTGACCCGGCCCACTCCACCTCTCTGCCTTCCAACCCTCCTCAGATCACACAGGACTATGGCCAAAACCCGGCTTTCACCGCCATTCTTGACCAGATGGACATCTTCCTAGAGATTGTCACCAATCCTGATGGTTTTGCCTTCACCCACAGCAAGGTGTACACCTTCTCTTGTTCTTGGGGAAAGCAGGGTGGGCCTCTGACTCCTGAAACTAAGCTACTCACCCCTATTCTCAACCTCCAGAAGTCAAGGGAAGGGCAAACAGACCTGCCCCCTTAGAACAGGGTTCTCAACCTCGGCATTGTTGACATTTTGGGCATACTGAGTGTTTAGCACATCCTGACTAGTACTCTTGAGATGCCAGTAGCAACGCCCTAGTTGAGATAAAAAATGTCTTCATGTCTTAAAACATTGCCAAATGTCCAGTTGTGGGGGGACAAAATTGTCCCTAGTGGAGACCCACTGCCCCAGACCTTACTTCCTGGTTTTATTTCATTGTTATGGCAGGTATAGCATGCTAGCAGATGTAAACGGGGTGGGCACCTCATGCCTTTTAACTTTCTGCAAGAAGAAACTTCTGGCCATATGCCACCCATTGTCTCCTCCTCCATTCTCCTCAACCAAGAGCCCCCTCTGCTAGTAGACATCTTCCTCTTGGCAGCCAGTTGAGAGTGGTTTCCGACCCCACACCTTGTCCACACCCGAGCTCGGGATCAGGGTGCTTTGAGTTGACTGAGGCCGCTCCGGCCCACACTGCTCCCTGTGGGCGCTGAGCCCCAGGCTAGCGCGGTGATGGTGACAGACTAGCGTCTGATTCCTTCCTCAGAACCGCTTGTGGCGCAAGACTCGATCCGTCAGGGAAGGCTCCTCCTGTGTTGGGGTGGACCCCAACCGTAACTGGGACGCTGGCTTTGGAAGTAAGGTCCAGGGTGGTCTGGGATCAGGGATGGGACAACTGGAAATGCCTTCTTACATTTCTGTCCTGTTGCTCCCTGTCCCTGTCCTGTCCCAGCAGCAAGAGCTTGGGGATGTCAGCCCCTCTCTGAGACTCAGTGAGGGAGGTGGCACTCTGAGGCTGCTTGTCCCCTGTCTGTAAGGAGAACGTTCCTCTCAATGGAACTGGGATCTGAAACCTCCCTAGGGGTCTTCAGGTCATCCCTCTGTGGCCACTTCACTGCAGAAATGGGTCTGGCTTGAGAGCCCTTCTCACCTGGGCGGGTCCATCATCTCTGCCCATGGCCTGGAGAGCTGGGCCCCAGGATTACAAAAGGCCTCTGGCCTTTCCTCCTTGGAGGGTGGGGGTGACCCCTCCTACATCCACCTCACCCCCAACTCCATGCAGGGACACTTTGCTTCACTGTAAGGGATGCCAACTGCCCCCTCTCTCCTCTCAGTGGCCGGAGCCAGCAGCAACCCCTGCTCTGAAACTTACCATGGCAAGTTCGCCAATTCCGAATCAGAGGTCAAGTCCATCGTGGACTTTGTGAAGAGCCATGGGAACATCAAGGCCTTCATCTCCATCCACAGCTACTCTCAGCTCCTCCTCTATCCCTATGGCTACACAACAGACCCCACCCCCGACCAGGCTGAGCTGGTACGTGCTCACCCCTGCTTGCCCTTCGATCCCAAAGGCAGCTTTGGGCAGCAGGCCTAGGGCTTCATCCATCAGATCTGCTTAAGGCACGAGGGCCTACACATGCCTGACACCCTGCTCCTCCCTGGGCCCCTGAGGGTTTGAGGACACTGGCAAAGACAGACCAGCCTTACTTTCAGTCTGGGAAACTGAGGCATAGAGTGGTTGAGAGGAGGGGCTAGACTTTGAGCTTGTACCTCAAGTTCACACTTGGAGCTACAGTGTGACCAAAGGACAGTAAAGTGCCAGCCAGACATCCTGCAGGGTCAGAGGATCCCAGCTCCGGAGCTGGCCCTGCAGGTCCTAGAACGCCCTGTGTTCTCTGCTGGGGACTGGCTTCTGTGCGGTGTGCGTTCCCGGGCCACCCTGCGACCCCTGGGCTGTCCTGGCCCTGCTGTTCTGGGGGCTTGGTGTTGCTGGCCATGACAGGTTTCATTTGGTATTTTCTCCAGGATCAGCTGGCTAAATCTGCTGTGACAGCCCTGGCCTCTCTGTATGGGACCAAGTTCAAGTACGGCAGCATCATCAAAGCCATTTGTAAGTGGGTGCATGGTCTCTGTGTGTGGCCCCCTGGGGTGGGGCGGAGCTCAGTCGGCCAAGGGTGCCCAGAGCTGGGAGCATGGGCAAGGAGAACGGCTCCTGACGCTGCCTGATAACTGCGGGCTCCGTGGGCAGTGCTGCCCTTCCTCTGCCTTCTTCAACACCTTCAAACAAACATGTCAGTTCCTCCGAGAACTCTTGTTCCCTTGTCTTGAGTCCAGCTTCATGGAGAGTGAAGGTGCTGGCATTCGTAGATTACCCAGAAATTCAACTTAAAAAATGTCCCCTGCAATGCCCCTCAATTAGAAAATACATCTATTCGTTCCTCAGCTTACTTATACAGTGACCGTGGTAGGAACACTGCTATACAACACATATTTATTGAGCACCTACTGTGTACTAAGCCTTGTTTTACCTTCTTGGGCATAAAATAAGCATAGATTATTTTTTAAAAAATACAAAGCCTTACGTTCTAGCCGGGAGACTGACAATGACGAAGAGTAAATGGTACAGTATGTTATGGAGGAAAAGGAAAACTAGCACAGGGTGAGGGGCCCCAGGAACTCGGGGGTGGGAGTGGGCGGGCAAGTTCAAGGGAAGGCCTCAATGAAAGAGTGAAATTTGGAAAAGTGTTGAAGAAATTAAGGGAGGAAGCCAAGAGGCTATTTATCTGGGGAAGAGCTTCCAGACAGAGGAACCTTCTAGAACAAAAGCCCTACCTTGTGGTTTGGCCCCATGTGGTGGGAATAGCAGGAATAGCACAGAGATCCTTGTGGCTGCAGCCGAGTGAGAACACAGAATTGTGGAGGCAGGCGGGGTGCAGGCAGATGCGTGAGGCCCAGAGGAAACGCACCGCGTCAACCAGCGGACCTGAGGCAGGAGCATTGGGAAAACGGGGCACAGGGACAGAGGTGGGGGCACAAGTCTCACATACGTCCTGTCCTCGGGCCCAGGTTTTGGTGGGTCACAATCTTCCCCAGGGCTGGCCTTGCTTTTGTTCTCCAGGCCTTCCCTGGCAACTGTTTCAACACCAGGTCTAAGGTTTTTGCTTTATTCCAGGCTGTCCAGTTAAATTCTGATCCGCAGCCGCCTCTCTCCTCCCCGCCCAATTTGAAAGCAGCTTCCTAACTGCTTGGTAACTGTAAATCTGGACCAAGTTTCTCCTGAAAAGACAGACAAGGAATTTTTGTTTTGACTCTGGCCCTTGCACTTTCCCCTGCAGACCACGGCCCCAGGGGGCAAATCCTGGCGACCTAAGTGGGTAGCTGGAGTATTTGGAGGCTTGACCAAAATGGCTCCTGGAGGACGGAGGCGGTTTTCAGTGGAGCTTTTGCAATCGCAGGAACTTTCCTGACCCCCAGGGAGAGGAGGACTCTTGGGCTGAGAACCTTCTGGGCAGTTACTCGGGAGGAAGCCAGGCTGCTTGGTCAACAGCGGGCACCGAGTAGGCGGTGACCCCATCAGCACTGGCCCATGCAATAGTTTAAAGTGCCTGACCCTCGCTCTCCTATTTCTGTTCCTGCCCAGACCGAGCCAGTGGAGGTACCATCGACTGGACCTACAACCAGGGCATCAAGTACTCCTACACCTTTGAGCTCCGCGACACCGGGCGCTACGGCTTCCTGCTGCCGGCCTCCCAGATCGTCCCCACGGCCCAGGAGACATGGCTGGCGCTTGAGACCATCATGGACCACACTCTGAAGCACCTCTACTGAACTGGCCCTTTGCTTTCTCCTCTTTAGCCTCTCTGGCAACCAAATAAAGTTCGAGTGTACACAGAACAGAATCTGGGGATGTGCCTATGGGAACACATGTGGCGCGTCTGCTCTTTCAAGCTGGGGCAGGAGTGATTTAGTTCCTGTAGGCCTCGCTGCAAATGTGTGGGTGGTTGGACTAGATGACCCCGAAATCGCCCCCCCTCTGCATTCCAAGGTCCTGTGAGTTTGTATCCAAGTGGCATCTGTTTTAATTAGACCACCCTGAGCTCAGCTCGTCAGTGGGGTCATTTGTTCATACCTTCGTAGCAAGCTGCAGTCACAGCTGCTAACCAAATGCCTGGCACCCTGCTGTGGCGAGGAATTCCGCTTGTACAATAGTCTAGCTGGTTGGATCCATTCATCTACAACAGGAATAACTTTTAGTATGAAATAGAATAATCGGGTGGCCACTGCTGCCCCACATACATGTTGCAGCCAGGCAAAGCAAATTTCTGTAAAGCAAATATGGTCTCCCGCTCCTCAATGAAACTGGGAGAGCAATTAGCTTAAATGGAATCATTTGCTGAAGACGAAGAACGCCAATCTCAGGACATTTAAAAATATATATACATATTTTTATTGATTTCAGAGAGGAAGGGAGAGGGAGAGAGAGAGAAACAGCAACGATGAGAGAGAATCATGGACCGGCCGCCTCCTGCATGCCCCATGCTGGGGATCGAGCCCGCAACCTGGGCATGTGCTCTGACCGGGAATTGAACTGTGACCTCCTGGTTTGTGGTTGATGCGCAACCACTGAGCCATGCCAGTCGGTCCCAGGACATTTTATTAATTGTGGTTTATCATGAAGACTGCCTTTAGGGACGGGTGCAGTTTCCTTTACATTTGCACATCCTTTCCTGTCCCACCCACCACCACTCCTGAACATTCACAAACTTTCTCAAACATAAGGCTCTCCTCTGCATACCCTCCACAGAACCTAGAACTTGCCTTCTCTCGTTCGGCTTGCTGATTCTGATGGCTGTGATACATCTTTCGCGGTCAGCACAACAATATATAGGGTATCTCAATCTGTTTTCAAGGCAAGAATCTACATTGTTTTCTCCAAATCTCTTAAGATGTGACTGTAGAGCAGGGGGTTACTCCAACATCCCAACTGCAGCCGATGCTTTCAAGGGGCCCTAGTTTCTATTCAACTACGATGGATTCCTACAGAAGCCATTGGGAAGCGGGCGGGATGGACTGGTAGCTCCCCAAACAGTGGGAAGGGGGTGGGGATGGCAGCCTCTTCCTGTGTCAGCCGGGTTGGGAGGTCACGATGCGTGCAGCCCCACTGACTTAACAGCTTGTATTTTCCCACATAAAATGGCTGAAAGGTAAATGCCTTTCTTAAGGGACCCTTGGGAATTGTCATCTTGAAGGTTTTTTTATTTTAATATATATGTTGTTGTTTTTTTTGCTGCCAAACAAACTAAAAAATAAAAAGAATAAAACTGACTATACATACAATATACGTAAACTTATAGAAGGCAGGGTAAAATAGCCTTTATAGAAACATGACCTAAAGATTTTAAACAGTTCCTTCAAGTTATCCTGGGAAACATTTCCCTTCAATCTATGAAGATAAGCTGAAACCCATTTTAATGGTTCAATTCGCACAAGTAAAAAGCTGATCTAACTTTTTGTTTAATAAAGACTAACGAGTGAAAAAAATACTGTAAGAAAATATGTCATTTTACAAAACTGCATTACTTAGATTTCAAGGGGTCAAATTGCTTAATTGAAAATTGTGCCCCCTGCCTGGCCTGTGTGGCTCAGTGGCTGAGCGTCAACCTATGAACCAGGAGGTCACGGTTCAATTCCTGGTCAGGGCACATGCCCGGGTTGTGTGCTTGATTTCCAGTAGAGGGCATGCAGAAGGCAGCTGATCAATGATTTTCCCTCATCATTTTTGTTTCTCTCTCTTTCTCCCTCTCCTTTCCTCTCTAATATATATATATATTAAACACACACACACACACACACACAGTGCTTCCTAATAGTAGGAAACACTTTGACATTCAATTTCCAAAACCATCAATAGTATTTGATATACAGATGTCATATATATATATATATATATATATATATATATATATGGAATGTTCTCCACTTTTTCTAATGAACTCATGAATTTTATAGTCTGTCTAGTATAGGCTTGCAAGTTATTTTGAATTCTCCAAGGTGTAGTGTAGAAAGTAAGGCTCTGAGCAAGTAAGAGTCAAGGAAATGGAAAAGACAAAGAGTGCAGCACTGGAATGAAAATTCCATGAAGGCAGGGATTGCACTGTTCTTGTTAATACTTAATACCTACTGGTTGGCCAAGTGCCTGGCACATAGTAGGGACTTAATAAATGCCTGTTAAATGGAGACATAGACGTCATTAATACTTTCCTTTTATATTTTCAATGTAGGAAGAGCATTACATTTTGCTTGCAGATACATAATCTATTGGTGAGAATTTTTATTTTATAAATAAAAGCACAAAAGCTTAAAGAAGTAATTTTAGAAAGTATTGTACCATTTATGAAAAAGCATTAATAACCTTGAGGGGGAAAAGAGCTTTTATAAGTAAAAGGAGTTAAAAAAAATAGATTAATATTTCAAAAGAAAAATAGGCAATTTCCAAAAGAAGAAACACAAAAAGCCAATAAATGTATGAAAGATACTGATCCTCTGAGTTATCTTTTGGCCAATAAAGAAAAACAAATATATGATTTTCTCCCATGATGGACAAAGAATAAAAAGACCACCAAGAGTATGTCTTATGCGATTAGTGGGAGGATAAACTTACACTCCTTCCTGGAGGGCAAGTTGGCAATGTGGGTAAAAGTTTCCAATGTATTGCCCTTCTGACCCAGAAAGTCCACTTGGAAGAATTTATTTTGTTAAAATATTCAGATAATTTCAAATACATGTATGTACATGGTTGCAATAATAAAAATTTAAATTAAAAGGAAAAGAACTTAAGTAGATAACCAGTATTGATACTAATGTGACAGGTTTATACACGGGGTACCGTGAAGCCACTGAGGTCTATGTCAGAACATCCCAGGCGAAAGAAGCTGGCTGTACCATGGAAATGTTCTAAAACAGGACTGTGTATGGTTGCATAACTCTGTAAATTTACTGTAACACTGAATTATATCTTTTAAATGGGTAGTGGTGGTGGTTTTCCTCTTTAAACTTTTCTGACTTTCTTGCAATGAACTTTAATAATGGGGGTTAAGGGGGTGCTGTTTCAAACACACCATATAACCCATGGATAAAGTTATCTAGTATCAACATCAAACATCTAAATAGCCATCTAAATTTGAGCCCAGCCCTAACTGGTGTGCTCAGTGGTTAGAGTGTTGGCCTATGGACTGAAGGGTCATGGGTTCGATTCCTGATCAGGCACATGCTTGGGTTGCATATTCAATTTCTCCTTCCATCCCTTCCATTCTCTCTAAAAACCAATAGAAAAAATATCAAGTGAGGATTAACAACAAAAATAAGTAATAAATTTGAGCCCAGATTCTTTTTTATAATTTGTCATTTCTTCTACTCTGGCATCATATTCCACCATCAATTGCCCAGAACAATGCAACTGCCTTATCTTTGGAATAATTTACACTTCAGATAGAGCTGGAAGCAGCAGTTTTTACGAAGAGAAAGGGTTACTCATGCCTCCAGTTGGGGGCCATTCCCTGAAGCACTCTGCCATAGCTCAGAGGAAAATTCCCAGATTCTGTTTCCCTAGCTTCTGGGGAATTGACTATGGCAATTGATTATGTTTATTCTCTAAGGCTTTTCACAATTCCTTATTTTTCAATGAACTCATTTTAGTTTTTTCTTAGCCCATTATATATGGCCTGTGAGCCACTGGTGGTCCATGAGAACACTTCGGGTGGTCTCTGAACTAACACTCACACACACACGTCTAGCTTTCTGGCTTTGGCCTGAAGTTAATATTGAAATGTCACTGAATGCAATCCAGAAATGACTTCACTGGTCCCTCGTCCAGTGCTGGCTATTCATCATCTCAGCAATTGTTTTGCAAGGGTGAGTGGGACTAGATGGATTTGAAGATGCAAATGGGCTCTTGCTCTCAGAACTCTAAGGACAGACACATCATCCTGTGAACACACTGAGAGCCAGATGCTACTTCCAGGAAACGGATGTGACCAACTACAACCTTCCAATGGGCCGGATGAAGGAAGAGCTCCGAGGAAAAAGCACAGAGCACCCTTGAACTTTGAGAAACTGCCAAAGGGTAAGGAATGCTCCCTGAAGCTTTCAGGATCCGCGTGAAACTGGGAACGCAAACCGTGAGCATCGTTTAACAACCCCAGAGACTGAGGCAGCCCGACGTCTCTTGCCAAACTAAAAGGGGAAAATTAAAAGTCCTCTGCTTAGCCTGAGTAGCGGCTGAGCTGCATTTCAGGAGAGTGCAGTGAGCCAGCCCTCTGCCAACACCCAGGAGGTACAGAGGGCTGCTGCTGCCTCCTCCCGCCCAGGCCTCAGGCCACGAGTCAGCTCACATAATTTCTGTCTCAGCCTAAATCAGAAACATCACCACACAGCAGAAAAAAGGCCAGACACAAATCGTATCAATATGGTTTATTGAATGAACAGTTGGACCTCTTGGGAAAACAGCCTGTTTCTTGCCTACAATTTAATGAAAAGTTTGTAACTCATTCCTTAAGTGACGCCTCAGTAGGTGTTCCCTAAGTAACTAAACAAACCCCAGAAAGCTTGGAACACCTGTCTTCAGGACGTGTCCCCAGACACAGACGGCGGAAATGCAGAGACACAGAGTCCCAGGAGCAGCCGAGGAGGGCTGCTTCCTGTGGAGCTGACTGGAGGTGGGGGTGGGCGGGAGAGCCAGCAGCCGGGGGAGGTTACATTTTCATTGGTAAATCGGAGGCATGGAGAGGGAGAGTGTGGTTGTGCCCTGATGGAACTTGCTCTGGGGCCACAGCTCTCCCGAACTTCTAGCTCAGCGACTCAGGGCGAGTTGCTTTGTTTCCACTCGACCCTCAGTCTCCTACCTGAAAAAGACAGTGCCTGCCCCTCGGGACTGCTGTGAGAACTAAAGGAGTCAAAACCCAAGACAAAGACTCTGGAAGCACGGCCTGGCACACAGTAAGCGCTCCATAAATGCCTGCTGGTATGATTGTCTGGACATCTTCAAGATTTGAAATAAGAGAGAAAACATAACCCACTTACAGCTGGGGATGGAGTGGGACCCAAATTTGGTGAATGCTGAAGGCAGACTGCGGGACAGCAGGGAATAATGAAGCCCTCACAGCTCTCCGGGGCCTCCTGCAGAGCGTAATCTAAAATCCTCAGGGTTGTGAACGCCTCTCCCACAAAAGCAGGACGTGCACAAGGGGATAAAAGAGAAAGCGCTTCCCGGATGTCCAGAATGGGGGGCCAGCATTGAGGAGCCCCACAATGGGCCTCACAGCCCAGACTTCAGACTTGACAGTTTCCATTCACTCGGTCACACACCCTGATTAAGGGCCACTGTCATATAGTTGGTGATTTTCACCCTCTAGGAGCTTATAGTCAAAATAAAATTTCAAATAATTAAAAAAATGTAGCCCACCAGGTAACAGCATCTGCTACGTGACCTCTGTTTGCCCCACATTTACCAAGCGCCTGGGGATGTTGCACACGTGAGAAGAATCTGCTGCTGCATTTGGAACAAAGAGGATCAGCATCAGAGAGGGAGGCCATCGGGAGGGTGGCGTGACCAACAGAGTTTTGTAAACACAGAAAACCATGCACTGAATCCTGTTCTGCCAGAATTCAATGCTGAGAAATTTCCGTTACATATTTTATGCTATAATTGACCTGTGTACCAATTTAAGAACACCACAATAGACAATTTCAATAATTACTACAATTGTGGGAAAGAATTGCTAGCAAAATGTATTATGAGCACTTTGCAAGCACAGCCTGTCTTTCTACTGTTTTTATGAGGAAAATATATTTGCTAATCAAAAAAGTAATTGAACTGCATGTAAGCATGTCATCATGCTCACAAACCAAACTGATGAATTAGAATCCATGTTTCTGATGTTTCTTGGGAAAAAACACACAAAAGAATTATGGCGTTACATCTTGGAAAAGAATTGTGGAGAAAACAAAGGCACACAAAATACACTGAGAACATTCTGGAAATGGGAAAAGAAAGGTTCTTAATGATTATCTTCAGAGTAGAGCAAGAAGGGAGTCACGGATTTAAATCTAGGTGGACAGAAATTAATTATCTCCCTTAAAAAAGTCAGATAACACAAAAGACAGAATCTATAACCCATAAATAACATGACAGAAGCCAAAACCAAACAAGAAAAATTACCTCCATATTTCTTCCTAGTCTAGGACTCTGATTCCCCTTATATTCCAGAAGGGAATTAGAGAAAAGGAGGTTTTGTTTTGTACTGTGTTCTTGGTGAGTAGCCTAAAGTCTAAAGAATTTTTGTCTGGTCTCAATAGCACCATAGGAAAAATCCCTCAGCAACTAATGAGCATTGTTGGTCCTCTTTTCATTCTGATTTACACCAAGTCCAATATGATTGTGCTAGTTCTGGCTTTCCACTCAAGGGAAAAAAATAAAATGACTTTAAGGTCATTTGAATCATTCTTTACCTTTCAATAGATTACATCTGACATTATTACAGCCCAAGATTGTTCTTTTTGTTTGTGAATGAGTAACGCAGCTTTCCCCTCCCACCCCACTTCTTGCCTCCTTGCCTCTCCCCTTCCTTCCCTTCTCTTTCTTAAATACATAACTCGTTAGAGCACTGAGTGTACTATTTAGATGTGGGCCCTCACCGCTGCGCAGATGGAGCTGTAGCTGTGCACTGATAAAGCACCTTCCATTTAGGGGGTCATGAGCCAAGGGCATCTTGTCAACCCCTGAAACACTGTCAATAAAACCCTGCTGTCATGTGTTTAAGGTGGCAATTAGTCCCTGTCTGATCACGAAACCCAGGCCTCTGCCTGGAGAGCTGACGTGCCCTGCCCTCACCGGAATGGTTCCTGATTTATTTATACAAATATCCCCAGTCTCACGTGGCTCCCCAAAAAGCATCTCACCAGAGAGGAAGAGAGAAACTTGGCAGAGGTCAGCATATCAATAGCAAACAACAAATTAATAACTACGCACTTTAATATTCAACATTCATCATTGCACAGAGTGTCACCGATCACTTAAATAATACATGTCAGTTAACCTAACGCAGAAACGAGGAAAGTCAAACATTCAAAGCAATACCTTGAGCATGGAAAGACCGCGAGTGCCACTTAACACCCGCAGTGCAGTCAGAACAGGTCTTTAGGAATAGTTACTTAAAATCCTTACCAACGGGGCAAAGCACTATGGAGAACGACACGTAAATACATACAGCCTGCCACGCGGCTCGGCTAACTGCACAGCAATCCTGAGGGGTTTGGCTAACCTGACTTTCCACGTATATACAGCAGTTTCCAACCCTCGAGTGTCAGTTGGTGCTGGGGATGCAGAATAGGAAGGCGGGGGGGGGGGGGGGGGGGGGCTACCGTTTACTCTCAAAATAGAATCGAGTGGGAAAACCTAAACTCCTGACTAGTCAACTTTAAAATGGCATAACCAGAACTTTGTCACAGAGAAAACATTTTTTTTTCCTTCTTAAAAATGTATGTGTGTCAAAAAGGCTGAAATCTTGTCTGTGCTAGGGGAAAGTTGAGTGTGGAAAACATTTGCATTAAAAAAAACGTATGTTGTAAAGAAAAATAAGAAGCCCGAGTATTTTGGCATTAGCAACAGGCCGCACTAGTTCTCAGGCAATAAATTTATGGGGAAACATGACAGGCTCCTCATTAAAGCTCTGTGTACGTTGGCTGGATTTTATACAGGATTCTTGACTCTTGTGGAAAACTGGGCACGGCTTGACATCTGAACAATGTCGCTGGTCTGTTTGACTTCTAAAGCATTGGAAAATGTTATACTTTGGAAATCAAGTAGAGAGGAATCAACATACCGCAACAGAACTGGGCTGAATCGGAAAGTTCTGTTTCCATGTGGATCGATGCGATATTTATTACCTTTACTTCTCTTACAAACACAGCCCCCTCGCTAGAAATACTGTGGTACTCTTTTCTTTTTTGATGGCGAGAAAATAGTGCCATTAAGGCAAAATCTTACCCAGCAGCAGGAACCACCCAAGGACAGGCAATTTTTCAGTGGGCTTTTCGGAAGCTGGTTGCCATGACAAAAAGCACAATTTATTCCGCAGTTCTGTATCACAGCTACAGATCACAGACCATAAAAATTAACAAGGCTCTCTTCCTTTTCCTGATGATTTCAGAGTTCCTCATCCTTACCTGAGGTCTTTTGTTCCCCCAATTAAATGGAATGAATGTCAGTCATCTAGCAATTCAATTAATGCTGATTCAAAATTCTGGCCCAAACCAGAATCTATAATCACAACCTCCTAATCACAGCTCAGCCATGAGAATGAAAAGTAAGTAGGAAATTGCACTAATTACTCAATTAGACTAATACTGTATTTTAAGCAAGGGCTTAAGGGGCTGTCAGCTCTGACAAAGGACCCTGGAGGCGCCCTCACCTGTGTGCCCTCCGCGGCCCGCCTGGAGCTGATGTGTACAAGTGGCCATGATTTCTGCTCATCTAAGGCGAGACGGGCCCGAGCTGGGTGGTGGAAATTCCTAACAGAGACACCAGCGAGGGGGCAGCTCCAGGGGAGTCGGCGGCTCTCACAGGCCTGCACACGGACAGCAGGGCTTTCTGGGGGGCCGTGTCCGGTGAAGGCACGGAGCACACACCATCGGTGCTGGCTCCAGGAAGCGTGCCGCGAGGTGGAACGTCCAGGAAGTGTGAGAGCTGCTGCACTGAACCTTAAGATGGAGCGATACTCGTGGAACCAGCCTCCAAACTCATCACAAAGCCTGTGTCTGCGCTGGGAAGAGCGCCTCGACCTGCGGCCCTCACCTGGGGGCTCTGGGGAGGCTGAGAGCTAAGAGTCACCGCACCCCGGGGCCAGCTTCTCGGGCAGCACAGCCTCTCTGGACAGCCTCCATGAAACCAAGAACGTGAGCGGAAAAGAACTGGTTGGGAAGGGCACCCCAGATGTGACTGAAGTGTTTTCACGACAGCACAGGATACACACCCAAACAAGCTGGGCCCTATTACAGACACGACAGCCCCCCCGCCCCCATCCAACCCCCACCCCTAGCCCCCACCCCCTCCCACCCCCAGAGACCCGTTCTTCCTACTCAGTTCGAGACGTGAGATGGTGTGGCTGACGGGCGGACGAGCCTGTGCTGCCTCTGGATCGTGTACAGACCCTTCCGGAGCTGGAGAGGAAGAGGGCAGGGGCCTATCACACGTGTCCTGGTCTGAAAAGGACCAGCTGGGGAACTGCTCAGGGGGTCCGCAAGCAGAGAAAACATGTATTTGAGTGGGACAGACAAAGCCTTTACTTCCAGGGTTTGCCTTGCAGGTGGCCGCTGCCTTGAGAGCGGGGGTTCGCGTGGCTGGCAGGGCCCCCGGTGGACGGGTTCTGACTGCTGCGGGTGCCGGGGACCTTGGCGTCTCTTGCTGAGGTGTTAGCGTGGCTCAGCCGACCTGGGGAAGCAAGGAAGCAGGGAGAGCGCTGCGAGAACGGTCCCAGGGACAATCTGCCAAGTACACTTTAGAATGAATGAAGTCTTATGCTACAACCACTTTTGAGCTCATGAAGTCCTATTCAGCATTCACTTAAGGCTGAAACCTACCGTTTATCCTTGTGACCAACCTAGCAGTGGGGAAAAGGGCCGGGATGAAAGGAGACTTGGAAGTGCTTGCCCGCCTGTGCCACCTTCCTTCTAGGCAGAGAAGTGAGCAGGAGATGAGAGGACAGAGAGGAGGAAGGAGTGTGCAGAGGAAAGGCCTGAAGTGGTCTGTGGGCCTCGAAGCAACAGAAGGAAATGGAGACTTTCCAAGAAGGAATCTGGGTGCTGCAGCTTAGCCTCTCAACTCTGCTGATAAAGTCTCTTCTCTCCTCTCTGTGCACAATGCCTAATTCTTGCCACAATCTCGCATCACCTCCCCTCGCCCCCCCCCCCATAGCTCCTGTCCCCTTCCAAAGTACTGGGAGACTCTGAATATATTACAAGGGATCGCAAACCTCAAGCTCTACAGAAAGCATTATCTCTAAAGGTCAAGAGAGCTTACTGAGGTTGTCAGTCGGACCCTGCTCCTCTTCCAGGTAATATTCTATCTGTTTTAGGTCTTCTGGGGTAAATCTCCACTTATTCTCAGCCGGTGGGGGTGGCACTTTGGGGCTGGGTCGTTTCCGGGCGGAACCAGGAGGAAGGGCTTGCTGGCAAGACGCTGGCAGGGAACCCGTGATCAGTCCTTCTGGGAATTTCTGCGCTAAGACTTTGAGACCTGGGTGTGGGAGATCATAGAGAAAGCAGAGTCACCGCGGTGAGGCCAAGGCGAAACCTGGCGAGGAGCCTGCATGCCTCCTCATCGCTGGCTTCCAAGTCGAGGCCGGCACAAGGACGCGAAATCTCTCTCGACGGCTTCGCCATTACGAAAATTACACCAGAAAACGTCGCTTGTTATGTGGGATTCTGAGAATTCCCCCAGAAATCCTTCTGCGTAAGTGCTCAGCATCAAAGCTTTCTCACAGAGCCCCGATGCCATGTCAGTATGTCAGGAATTTAAAACATGCGCCGCCGATAAAGCGCGCGGAGGTTTCACAGAGCTGCCTCCTTCCAGCCGCGCGGCTCCCTCTTCCCGAAACGCAGGCAGCTCTGGGTCTACTGCGCCGCGCTTCATCGCCCGTCGCAGATGTATTTTTATTTTTATTTTTTTACAAACTGAAGGCAAGGCCCTCTACCAGCAAAAAGATGATGACTCTCTTTGCTGGGATGCTTGCTTGGCAGTGGTGATCTGCGTGTGTCCAAGGAATGCCTGCACTAACGCCAGGCCGCTCCCGGGAAGGGGGTGGGAGAAGTGGGGTGAAGGACTGAGAAGTCCGGCGGCACACAGCCCGCTCGCTCACCTCCGGAGAGCATGAAGAGGTTTTCAAAGCCCCGCTCGCACATGGTGGTGGCCGCCTGGCTGGCCAGCCTCTCGTCGTCGTCATACAGAATGATGATCTTGCCGTGAGCATTCTTCTAAGGGTCAGACGAGTTAAGGTTTGACCACACTGAGTTAATGCTTCGAGACTACAAGAAAGCCTCCAAGGAACAGAGAGCGGTCCACGTTCACCTTTCTGAATTCAGGGGAACGACAGACGGTCCCTCTCTTTACCCATCACACCGGCAGTTACTAGAACTCTTCCTGTCATGGAACCCGTTCGAGCCAGTATTCTTTTCTCTTATAAAGTAACAGTACCCTGATCCAGGACGCACTAGGTACACTATTCACGCTTTAGCTCTGTTATCATCACAACCCTGGAGAATAAGTATTACAAGTCCATTCTACAGGCAAGGAAGTAGAAAAACTTTTATGTTCAATATGCTCTAACGCAGCCTTGTTTATAATAGTAAAAAAAAAAAGTACAATAAAGCAGAAGATTTTAGTAAATTACAGTACATCTGGAGACATTTACACTATATCAAAAATGGAGTTTATAAAGACAGTGTGTTAGTGTGACAAAGTACATTGTAATATCAAGTGTGGAAAAAGCTAGGTCCTAAATTATATATATAGTATGATTTCTACTTTGTTAAAACATACATAGAAGATAGTCTGGAGTAAAATATACAAAAAATGTAATAAGAGTTGTTCAAATGGGTGATTATCGAAGATTTCAATTTTCTTTCTCACATACTTCAGTATTTAAATTATTTTCTACTTGTATAATTTTTATTAGCAAAATAATAACGTTTTAAGAAGAAAAAAGTTAAAATATAAGGAAGAAAACTTAGGTCATAAGTTTTACTTGGGAAAGCTTTCTGGGGGAGAAACGTCTTAGGACTCTTTTGAGGGAAGAAGGAGGAGGAGGAGGAGGAGGAGGAAAAGAAGAAGAAAAAGAGAGAGAGAGAGAGAGAGAGAGAGAGAGAGAGATATCAATGTGAGAACGAAACAACCTTTGGCTACTTCCTGCATGCTCCCCACCAGGGACCAAGCCACAGCCGGGCATGTGCCTTGACTGGGAATCAAACCTGGAACCTTTCAGTGCACAGGACAATGTCCAACCAGCTGAGCCACACCGGCCAGGACAGGACTAACTCTTAATGGATCCTGACCTTAAACCTGATGTTCTCTGGCCCAATGCAGTATGGCTTGGAACCATCTGCCATCATAGTCAGCATACTCAGTAACAGCTAAGAATCCAAATTCTAAAACATGCCAAAGTAAGCTAATTACCATAAAAAGTCATTCACACATTGTTTCTCGGCCTTTCGGCTAAGATCAAGTGACAGATCAAAAGTCCTTCACAGAGTTTTCCTATCAGGAGCATGAGTCCTGGTAAGTTTGATTATTACAAACCTCATCATCACCCAACTCCTTAAAATGCAACAAAGGATACATATTCAAGAATATCATTTGAATAAGGGTTCATTGTTCTAGACAGAGTTGCAATTGGGTAACTGTAAGCTGTAAAGAAAGGAAAATTAAGAAGTTTGTATTTCTCCTAGTATAACTTGACCCTGCCCCCCCCCCCCAGTGGGTTTAAAGTCTCACTAAGAGCTTAAAGAAATATATTTTCAAAAGCAACAAGCCATGAACCTAAATACTTTTGTGAAAGAAAAGAAACAGGACGCTATATACGAAATATGAAGCTTTACTTGATGTTAGCCTGGGCCCTGAGCCATGTGAGAGCGTCATCGGCCTGTCTCAGGGCATTATGGGTAGAGCCAACTCACCATGGACCGGGCTCGCTTGTGGTTCCTTAACTGTTGACCGTGGGATGTGGTCAGGGGGCCAGGTGGCCAGGTTGCGAGAATGGGCAGTGTTGTTGGGAGGAGACATTATGAGGCGGCCTCTCTCTTACCTCCAACGATGTGGCACTGCTGGTAAGAGTCTCTATCGCGGACATCGAGCAGCAGGAAGGGGCAGTCGGGGTACGGCTTGTCTCTGCTGTTGGGCTCTGCTTTCTTCACCAGCCCTTTGTCTAGATCCAGTTCTCCAACACCACTGATGACGCTGCAAGTGGGAAAGTAGGTCAGCAGCAGCTAGTCTTAGAGGTCAGATGCTTTTCTTCAGACTAGCGAGAGACTGCTCAGTGTCTTTTCAAAAGACACTGCAAAGAAAAAGGGAAATGGGTATAAGTGTCTCAGTTCTGCTTCTGAATACAAGAGCCCGTGATTCCTATTCTATCTCACTGGACCCCAGGGAGAGGCCCCACAGGTCCACACTTACCTCCCAACAGTGTATGTTAGGCCCTTAGCCTGGCTGAGTGGGGAGAAACTGTAGGGTGCATGCTGCCTCCAGCAATCAGGGCAGCGTTCAGGGAAAGAAGAGGCGAACGATTAGTCCAATGGAATTTTGAGGGGCGTCAGAAAGCACAGCAAAAGGGGAAAGAATAAGGCTGATGGGGCAGGATAAACGAAGGCGTTTCTATGTGTGATGTGATGTAAAGTAACAACAACATTTTAATGTATTCATAGAGTCTATCCAATATGGATTATTTTTTTATCCAATATGGATTTTGAACCTGAATATTTTTAGTAGTTACATGTGCTTACTTCCATTGTATAGGTTATGATGTTGAGATTGAAGAGGCTTTTTGATTTGGTGACACTCATACAATCAGGCACAGGAAAAGCTAGGATTAAAATGAGTTCACCACTGACATGTTCTATTTTAAGGTCCTAAAATCACTAAAATTGGTCACCATATTAATATTATAGGCAAGATGGGGTTAAGACACGGATCAAAGGAATAAGAAGAGTAGGTGGTATGAACAAAATGGCAAGTAGTGGAGTGTCTCTCTTAGAAGATGATTACTTTCCTGGCAAATATGAAGATGTGTATGCCACACCACAGGCTGACATGCAGTATATAGTTCCCCCCATCACAGCAAGTCTGATTCTGCATTTAAATCGGATAAGCATTATAACTACATGCCATGTAGTGTATATTTTGTTAAACCACAGAAGGAATTCTGTCCTCAATGGAAGTCTCGCTGGTCTATTTTGTTTTGAAAGCAATTTTAGGGTCTTTGCACAAAAGTAGTTATAAAAAGAATAACAGTGGTACTGATGGTAGCAATTCTTTCGCTAGTTGGACTATTTTACCGGTAGGATGGATGGGTATGTGCCGAAAATCAGCACTGTCTTATAATCAACGGTGACTATTTACGGGAAAGTGTTGTCACAGTGTATGGAAGAAGGTCCCGCCAGTGCAGCTGGAGGAGGGACACGAGGGCTGTTCTCACGTTTCTTTGCACCTGTGTGATAGCAGGGCCCTGGGTGTGCCTCTCCATTTTCCTCCTGATTCTAGTCAGGGTACTTACAAGGGGCAACAGACAGAAAAGGCGAAGAGAATCATGC
Source organism: Murina feae (assembly GCA_004026665.1). Taxonomy (NCBI): domain Eukaryota; kingdom Metazoa; phylum Chordata; class Mammalia; order Chiroptera; family Vespertilionidae; genus Murina; species Murina feae. The sequence continues at coordinate 27,885 of PVJC01001701.1, read as the reverse complement.
TCTCTGAGTCAAAAGACACTAGTTGTAAAGCTCCTGATAGCAAATGCTGCCCACAGGAGGGCTGAGAGGAGTGGAAGCGAGGTGTGAAAATGAATGCTCTCCCATCAGCAGAATCTTACATTCACCGAGGGAGGGTGCTGTGGGAAGGTGCAGGAGGAGGCATTTACATAAAGTAGAAGGTTGGGTGAGGATGTGGGCCTTCACCATTGCCAATCTGTTCCTGAGGTAATTAAGCAACTGAAATCGGTCTCTAGCCTGATGTGAAGGTAAGATGCAGGGGAAGCACGGATCCGATCGGAGTACCTCTGGAGTGTCGAGCGGCTGGAGTCCCCGGCTCCCACGCTATTTATGAACTGGACAGGGCTCGGCGACTGCTCATCGGGGCTCCCCTTCCCATTGGTCCTGGCAGTGACTTCAGCATCAGGGTCTGAAGTCGCAGAATCATTGTCTAAAACGTGCAAATGAAGAAATAAGTACATTTAAGGGTAGAACCTGTATTTACTTATCAGGCAGGGCCACTGAAGCTAGGTCTAGAAAAGGAGCACACATCACCTGGTTTAAATTGTTCTATAAATTCTCAAATTAGGTACACAGGTTCTCAAAACTCCATCTGTGGACCCCAGGAGTCCCCAAGGCCCTTTCAGGGGATCTGCAAGGTAAATACTGTTTTCATAATGATGCTGAGATGTTCTTTACCTTTTTTACTGTGTTACTATTTGCCCTGATGGTGCACATGAAATGGTGGGTAACACTGCTAGTGCCTTAGCAGAGCAGGGTCATGGCATTGAGTCCTATTAGCAATCATCCTGTTTGCATAAACCTGCAATCACAGTTAATATGGCAGTCTCACTGAAAAACCGTCCCTGGTGACGCACTAATAATGAACTTTATTAAATTCTACCTTCACACACACGCCTTTTTCACATTCTGTGTGATGAAATGGGGAAGTGCATAAGGACAGTTTGCTACATACCCAAGTCCCGTGGTTGTCGCAAGGAAAAACATTAGTCTGATTATTGCTGCTTTTGCTATGAACACCATTTTTACTTGGAAGAAAATCTGAGAAAAACTGGTTACTTAGACTTGTGCATTTGGTAGACATTAAAAAAAAATAATCCGAGTGAAAAGTGAACTTGTCATTTCAAGGAAAACAACGGATGGCATTTGTTGCAATGATTACATTTTGAATAAAAATCGTAACTTTGGAAGCAATGTACCATTGGGAGCTTGACTGCTTCCCCATACTTAATGCCTTTTCTGATAAGATAGGTGGTGAGATTATAAATGTGTTTCTTTGTGTTTTTTTTTTTTTTTTTTTATGCTGTGTAATGAAATTTGTCAACATTGGGAAGATCTTCATCACTCAGTGAACCAATAATTTTTTCACGACCAAGGCATGATGTTATAAAATCACACACGGATAAAAAGATTCATTCAAAGCACAAGACAGACCGATGGCTTTTAATGTAACAGAGTGTGAAAAATTCATTAACATGGTTTCAGATTCCACATTACGGCTAACCTTCAGGAAACCATCACTGGTTGTGTTGGTGTTGTATCAAAGAGAAATATCCACAATAACGGGAAGGGCTATCAAAACACTCTACCTTTCACATCTACAGGTCTTTGTGAGGCCAGGTTTCCTTCAGATGCTTCAACCCAAACAGCATATTGTAACACATTAAATACAGAAGACAGGAGAATCACCTGTTTTCTATTAAACCAGACATTAATGAGAGTTACCCCCACCCCAAAGTAAACAATTCCATTCCCAGAAAAGTTTTTATTTTAGAAATATAGCTATTTTGCATAAAAATATGTTATTTATGTTTATAATGGGCGAAACAGCGGGTAAATATTTTAAGTCTTGTTTAAAATTTTAATGCCCTAAATATTAATAGGTATAATTTACATAAACTGAAACTTTCTGAGGTCCTCAATAATTATTATAGTGTGGAGGGAGATTATTACCAAAAAGTCTGAGCATTTACTCTTCTTAACCAGTATAATTAGAGGAGAAATAGAAATGAGATCTTAATTTGGATATGATACAATATACTGAGCAACTTCAAGAGATTCCTATAAGAATAAGGAAAATAATTAGGTAGTTAGATAAAAATAGAAATACTAACAAAATATTTTTTTCTATATACCAATTAGAAAATAATATGAGGATCTCATTTGCAGTAACAATTACAGATATACAATATACTCACCTAGAAAATAAACCTAATTAAGAAATGTAAAGATCTGGTAAAAACTTGTAAATCCTTTATAGGTCTTATAAAAATTTACTTAGGGACAATAACCTGAATGAACAGTGTGGCATACATTGAATAGTCCTGACTGGGTGACTAAAAGTTAAATGATTTAATCCTTCCTGGGTTTATTTTTTAGCCTTAACAACAAATCCCAATGGGATAAAAAAAGTTTAAAAGGATTTTAACTATAAGAAGGACAAAAAAATTATACATACATACATAAAAATTTAGAGAACCTGATTCATCAAATAGTAACATATATTGAAAAGGTAAATGATAAAAGCAATGCTGAAGTACAACCAGAATAACAGAATACAATAGAGACCACAGAAACAAATCCTAGAATATGTAGAAGAAGCTAATATATGTTCAAGGTGGCATCACAAATCAGTTGATAAAGGAGAACTCCTGAATAAATGCTGTTAAAATCATCTGTCAACTATCTAGAAAAATTAAGTTTAGCTAACCTCTCACATCAGACATCAAAATACAAGGTATCTCCTTCAAAAAAGTATACACACTTTGAATGATCATAAAGTCAGTGTTTATTAACATACAGTTCATTAAAAAAAAGTTTAAAGCTACAGAAATGAATACTTTTTTGTGTGTCAACGCCTGTTTCCAAACTGATGACCATTCTGGTCCAGGCACCGCTGATAGCGTGAAGCAATGAAATCACAAATATTAAGAATCATTTCGTTCAGTATTTGTGTGCTCTCAATTTGTCAACTATTGCCAGCTTTTACTGTAAACTTTCTTTTCTGTATTCCCATCAAAAAAAGTCTAGTGGGACTTTAGGATACATTTCTTTGTTCAAAGCTTAGTCTGGCTTCACCCATTATTTCAAATCAGTTAAAGCTGAAAAGGAGTGAAAATTAAGTGATTATTAGCTGGTAAAGTGTGCATATACTTTTTTTGGGACACCCTATCTATGTAACAGATAGACTGATATTAAAACAAAAACAAAAGTATCAAGCAAGTTGATAGGAGAAAATAGAGGTAAATAATTTATCTTATTTTAGAATTTATGAATCCAAAGCAATAAAACAAAACATAACATGAATGGCTGATTTAATCACAGAAACATGCAAATCTCATATATGTCAAAATCAACACAAAGAAAATTAAAAGCTAAATAACAAATTAGGAAAAAATACCTGTAATATATATGGATGAGAAAAGGTTATTACACTTAATTTACAGAGCCTAAAGAAATTAACTAGCCCTTTAATTGCAAAAAGGATCCTGTGTGTCAGGTAAAAATACAAACAACATAAATTTATGTGGAAAGAAAGCCTTCTTCCCTTCCAGATGCACAGCCCTCGGGCCTCCTCCCCCAAGGGAACCAGCTTCACATATTTATGTCTCCTTCCAGAAATAAAACAGCTACATTCTTCCGCATATGTTTTAGTTCCTCCCCCTTTTACATGTCCAGGAGCACGCTATTCATACTGCTCCACACCTTGGCTTTTGTTTTGTTGTTTTATTTTTACTCAATAATACAGCTTGGAAATTGTTTCAAATCATCAAGTAAAGATTTTTCTCCTTTATTTCCAAGGCTGTATTGGTTTCCAAAGTAAAAAAAATAAAAAATAAAAAAATAAAATAAAATCATAATTATATAACGCTTTCATAAATCAGTAAGTAAAAGATGAACATTCCATTAGAAAAGAATGGGAAAGGACCTGTAACATCCTCAAAAGAAATACGTATGACCAATACACACACACAGCTCACTGTCACTATCAGAGACAATCAAAATAAAGCCAGCTCATCACTGGCTCGGATGGGAGAAACCTGTCTTCTCATGCACTCGGTGGGACACAGAGGTAGAACCTTCGGGAGAGGCTGTGGAATTAGCACTGAGCGCCTCCAAAACAGGTCTACTCTTTGTTCATCTGCAGCGATTTATCTCCAGGAAATAATCAGAACCACACGAGCGCTTATGTATTTGCACTGCAGCCTTATTTTATAAGAGTGAAAAATGAGAATCACTGTAGTGCCCCAGGAATAGGAGAATAATTAAATAAATGATGGTATGTCCAAAGGGGAGGCATTATATGACCACACGACCTTTACACTGAAGCTCTGGGAGTCTATGTAATGACAGGGGAAAGTATGCATGACAAAATGTTAATTGGAAACAGCATAATACAAAACTATATACAAAGAGTATGGATTTAGGTGGGAGTTAGATAAGGGGGGGGGAACAGACAACAAAATAGGGGTTATTAGTTATTTTAATTTTCTTTATATATTTTTTGCAGTTTTTCTAATTTTCTAAAAATATACTTTTAAGTCAGGAAAAAAATAAACATTACAAAAGGAGATTTTGTAATCCTTCAAAGATAGTCAATATGCAAATAGCTACAGTCTGTCCTACAGGCATTCCTGAGTGAGTTATTATTCTGTGTGGAGCACTAGAAAAACACTAATATTACTCACACATTATGGTGTCCTATTTTACAAGAGCCTATTTTGCTGTGCAAATTCATCTTAGAAGAGAAAATTGCATGAGCCCATATGTCCAAATGCTGCAATCTCTATAATGAATTAAAAGACCCCGTCCAGGTACTTATATAACCAGGTTAAAATTGGGTGTATCTGTATGAGGAGACTCCATTATCTCTATTACAAAGAGCCCTTCATTCTTTACTGTGTGAGAGGCATCTGTCAAAGATAAATTCCTGGCTTTTTCAGATCCCCTTTATCCTTGCTAACAAAAACAAATCCAGGGAAATGACAGTTGAGTTGCACAAACCCAGCGTTCAGACTTCCTGAGAAACTTGTCTTGAAATCAGAAGTCAAATTCCTGGCCTACATCAACCTTAACAAAACACGTTCTCCGTCAATGAACAGCCCCACATTGATTGCTCAGCGCTTCAGGATGAAATAAAGACCTTAGCTCCGCGTATGCCTTTCAGGAGAGTACAACGAAGAGGTTTTATTTCGTTCGACTCGGCATTTAAGAAAGGAAATCTGGAGCCGTCCTATCTTTCTGGCCTCATCTGCTACCAGGCCCCTACTCCTCCCTCCGACCACAGCCAGACTGGGTTACGTGACTCCCCAGGCGCGCGGGCGCTTTCTCCTCTCCGGGCCTGTGCTCAGCCTTTTCTCCTCGGTGCCTCTCCTCAGCCAGCAACAGCCCCACCGGGAAGGTCTGGCTCAGAAGCCTTAAGAAGGTCAACCCCTGTTTTCTAACTGGAAAATGCCCTCCCTCCCCAGGCACTCCCGCAGCAGACACTGGCAGCCGTGGGAGACACACAGGGCTGAGTCCTCACTGGCTGTTTCACCTTCCGCAAGTCACTGCACCTCTGGGGTTGGGCTTCTCATCTGTAAAGAGTCTCTTCTTTCTAGAGTTTTTGCAAAAAATTAAATAAGAAAACTCAGGTGAAGGACCTAGCAATACACATGAATTCGACAGATGATGGCTTCCTTGCAGTCTTCCATTACAAATTCCTGCCATGTTTTTCCACTGTTTTTTTTTTTTTAAGAGAGAGTGGAAGGGAGAGGGAAAGACCGACCGAAACGTTGATGTGAGAAGAGACACCTCGACTGGTGTTTCTGCCCTCATTCTCCTCGCCCAAAACGCAAACACATGTGCGTGTATGATTACAAACTTCACGGATGTAGAGCTGGGCTTTATTCATCTTTGTAGTCTCATAGCACCTGATTCTGTGGCTTGTACATACATAGAAAACCCTAAAAATATTTGTTGAAAAAAAGTAATTAGTATATCAAGCACATCTAAAACATTTAAAACTACAAATGCTAGAGCCGGAAAACCAGATGTTTTTTTTGTTTTTTTGTTTTTTTTTTAAAGAAGAATTAACAATTAAAGCAGCAGACAGCATTTCTCAGAGAGCAACACTCTAATTACAAACAGGTACATCAAAGTCCCAAGTCGCCGTGAACGCAGTCGCAGAGGGCGAGCACTTCAGTCAAACGGTCAACCCGTTACTTTCTCGCAGCCTCAATTCTCATTACCTTCTAGTCTTTGAATCTCCTCAGCTGTCACTTCCAGTGTTTGATCTGACAAGGAAGCAACCTGGATGACCTGAGAGAAAAAGGAATGAAATGTGGAGATGTGTCTATGTTTGTTTGTCTTTAAACAGAGGCAAGCCTGTCTTTTACAAAAGACAGAGAACATCAAAGATCTCTTGTTTTCAGAAACTGTCAGTGTCCTCAACTAGAGACTAAATCTCGGGTCTCCTTACTCCGGGAGTGGTCATTACACTGCAGAGGACCATTCCAGAAGAAAAGGGCTCCCTTAAGACACTGCACAATAAACATAAAAGGCCAAAAGGATAATTTAGGACAAGAAATATGAATAAGAGTACCTAGCAATATACATGAAACTATGCCCATACATAATTCTAGTCCCAACATAATGTGCTATTACTTTAAAAAAATCTTTATTGTTGAAAGTATTACATATGTTATGCTTTTTAAAAACATGTTATTTCTTAAAAAATGCAATACTTATAATAACATATTGTATCAGCAATTCTTCATGCAAGGAAGAAATGTAATTATGAGTACATTGATTATACCTATATAGATTTATTTTTTTAAATCCTCACCTGAGGATATTTTCCCTTTTTTTTTTTTTAAGAGAGAGTGGAAGGGAGAGGGAGAGACAGACAGAAACATTGGTGTTAAAAGAGGCACCTCGGTTGCCAGCCCGGGGCGCTTCAGTCCACAGGCTCTAGCCACTGAGCAAGACTGGCTAGGGCCTTAATATAGATTTTGAAGCAGTTTTTAAGATTTAGCTCATAAGACGCAAGATCCATCTTGAGTTACATCAATGGAACTCCTGTTTGGGTACCAGAGAAACACTTGGTCCGTAATTTTCAAACGAAAGGATAAAGTGACTTTCCCAAAGTAAAAAAATAGCCCAAGAAAGGCTTGGAAAAAGAAATCAGTCATCAAAGGGCGATCACCTGGTTTACACAGAGAAAACTGTCCAAACAATCCGGAGCCCAGAACTCTAGATTCTAAATATTAAATTAAATGGACAAGGAAAAAAAACAAACACCTAAACCACAAATTTGATGATTTAAAAGTAGAATGCACATTTTACTTTACAAAATTCTTATCAAAGAAGAGAGAAAAATTTCACACTGTCCTCCAATGAATACACACATCATACATACATCAATTAATTCTCTCACAGGTAAAATATAAGTAATCAGAAGAAACCCCACTGCAAATATTACCTAGAATCAAGTTTAGAGATACTCATATAAAGCTGGACAAATTAGACAAGTTTTACTCCAATGGAAGATTACTAAACTTACCAGCTGGGCAAAGGTGGTAACTTTTAGTCTCTTGAAAAGCTCATCTTTTTTGTATCTGTAATCTGAAAAGCACAAATATTTTTCTAGGTTTATTTGGCTTTCTCAGAGGTATTCATTCTTTCTAATCACCAAGCTGTATGGTATATTTCTCAAGTTATTTATGTGCTTTTACATACCTTACCTCATTTAGTCCTCATGACATCCTCAAAATTAAAAGCGGTTGGTATTATATAATTTCTTCATTTTCCCTTCCTTTGCTTGGGCCAGTAGAAAGCCTATAATTGAATAGCCACCTCTTTATGTCTAGAGACTTTATTTTATTAGTCTACCATTTTTCTCTTACCGTGTTATGGCTGTACTTCGGCCATCTTGTGCCACCTTTTTGTAAATGGCTTTAAACTACTTTCACAACAAAGGGAAACAAATCTGCATTTTATAAACAAGGACAGAGACCCTTAAGCTGAGTGGCCCCAGGTCAAACCCTGCCCTGAAAAGAGGACAGTTACATTCCTGAGGTTACAGACTATGCTGGAGACACAGGACACTTTCTCTCCCACCCCCAGGCACAATGTTGGGCACAAAGTCATGACTACTACCTTTTGTGTCAGTTTCTCTTCAATTCTACTTCAATAAAAATCAACCTGTTCAACGGGTTTGCAAGAGGAAAAAGTTCTGGAGATCTCTTGTACAACAAAGTGAATATACTTAACACTACTGAACTGTACACTTGACAATGGTTAAGGCAGTCAATTTTATGGTATGTGCTTTCTACAATTAAAGTAAAAACATCAACCTAACACATCAGCATGTACTCAGTGCTATCTCTACAGTTCTGAGACTTAACTCCTCCAATGAGGGTACCCCTGGAATTGTGATAATAATCCTATGTATCACATTAAACAGTTTTTAAAAAATTTCAGCCAAAATCACTTTATCTAATCTCTGCCCCATAGAGGCGTTTTAACAGTTAGCTTCCTTAAAGTTTTCTGAAAACGACGGCCAATTCTGAAGTTTTCAGCACTGACCTCCTTCCCACTCGTACCCTTTACTCCTCTCTCCTTTTAGGTGTTTATATTGGAGCCCAGGGCTCCTTAAAGACTGTGTCATTGCTTCAGAATTACTAAAGGTCCGTTAGCTGGATAATTACTGTGGCCTTCATAGCACAGAGTCTCATAAGCCAAGACTCCTAGCAACAAAGGAAAGGATTAAGATATTTAAGACTGTTTACCTGGTGTGCTAATCATTTCTATGAATTTTCCAAAAAACCAGCACAGACCAGATAATTATTTTGGAGGATAATGTTTGCTTGATCTATCAAACACCTTATCACTCAGAGTAAGGAAATATTACCTTAAAAACTACACCAAGATTCTTGTCTTACAGGGAATTAAAGCTTTTCTATTCTAAAATGTCTTAAAGAGAGCGACTTGGCTAATAACTGACCATTTTTTCTAGAAAATTCTTAGAACAACTTCTTCTGGACACAAGGTAACAAACCTAGATGCAAACCAGCTTCTAAGACCCACCAGGATGTAGACAAATAGGCTGACCACAAGCATTAACAAGTGTAACTGAATCGCCACCAACCCATCCACCAAAAGTTACTTATGGAAATCAAAATGGTGATAAATCAGAATGAAAACAGTTAATCGCTTTCAAGCAGTTTGCACTGTGCCATTTATCTACCGATATTCTTTCTGTATAGTTAAATAGTTTGAAATATCTCTCCAATTCTTCACATTTTAAGTATATTAAAACCCCCTTTACCTCAAACAAAAAACCAGTTCAGCTGTCTTCCAATGATTGCCATTTCTAGTGCCCTCTCGCAAGCACTAGAAATCCCACTGCACATTTGAGCCTCAACTCTACATACCTGGTTCTGGTTTAGAAGGGCAGCCATCACTAGGACTTTCTGACATTATTACTCAGAGATAAAAAGATCAAACTAGACGTTGTACAGTAAGTTTCAAAGTTTATAAAAGGATGGCTTGGAAAGCTCTGTCAGTCTGTCCTCGCGAACAGAGCTTTAAGAATGGAGCTTCTGCTACTGGTAGCTTCTCCCAACTCCGTGATGGAGACAATTAACCCGAGTTTCAGATATGCTATCAAGTTTGCTTCTCCAGTAAGTCTGGAGGCTCAGCCTGTCTCACTCGAGTTACTGGAAGGACAGAGACCTAACTATCTAGGATGTTTCACACTGGGTCCAACTAGTGTCATCTAACCATCAGAAGCCAAGAATACGCTTTGTAAGTGGTCAATAGACACAGAGTGTCTGTTCTTCCCAGGCAGAGTTGAAAGAATATTCAGATTACAAAGGAATTCTGCGTTTTCAGGGTTTTGTGAAAACACATTATTAGCAAAGGGAAGTTGGGCTCGCAGTGGAAGACAAATCAAAGGAAGTAACAGAACAAGGTTTGTGATTTCACAGAAAGACATGGCATCTAAGGTAATCCGAGAAAAGTGATGGGTCTAGGGTGTCATGAAACAAGGCAATATTCTCCTCCCTTTGACCCAAAAGAACACCTACAACAGAAAATGGGATAAGAGAAGGAAATATCATCCAAAATGTAGATCCCAAACCAGAATCTGAAGTAATTCTAGTCAGGGAATCAGCATGAAGTGTGTGAAACCAGGTGAGAGGAACCTCCTGTCTCACTAAAAGGAAGCCCACAACTTTTAAAGAGAAAAGCATTTTCAAGGACTCCATCCCAGAGGCATTTCTTTGGGGAGAAAAGCTCCATTTAATGTTCAGATATTAAAGAAACCACATTGTGCTTTTAGGAAATGTTTTAAACAGGGTTTCCGCAATCTGGGTGGAACAAGACATTTTTAGGGGACAAATTTTGGTGTGGACATGTGAGCTTTTATACTCAGCTACAAATGGACAGGAGGTGAAAGAGACTGCACACCGAATCCGAAGCAGGCCAGCTGGATTTTCCTGCCATGGATGAACTAAGGGCGACGATAATGCAGCCCAGGTGAGTAAGCAAGACTTTTTTCATAGTTTAAAATTTTAATATATCCTTAAAATATATACTTATACAATTATAAAGTGCAATATGATGTACAAAATGTAATATAGAATGCATAAGAAGAAAATAAGAGCCCACTGGGACATTACACATTAGAAAACAAATGTCTCCAGCAGTAGTCCTATAGCTCACTGAGGCAAACAGCAGAGTCCGCAGAAAGCTGCTCCAGAGTCCACATCTATTATCCAGGGGTTTCTCAGCAATTCAAAGGGAACAGAAACATTATCATTTAAATTAAAAGGCCTGCTGTGTAAAAACAAAGTTCTCTGAATTCTGGATTTGTAGTAATCTCTTCCCAGAAGATGTATATTACCAGAGCCAACTTCTGAACTGCTATCTGAGCGAGTCCCTCTTTCCTCACATTAGCTAAATACTCTCCTCACACTGTGCTCCACTGGAGATAGGTACAAATCCGTCGTAGGACGTAGATGCTTCTGCTTCTTCTTTAATTCTGGCCTTGATGTGTGTACATTTTACATCTGTTTTGGACACAGACTGAAAAATTATGATTTTGTACAAGAGCAATACACTCAGTGGCATATCTTTGCAGATTAGTTTTTAAAAAGAATGTGCATGAAATATGATTTTTAATTAAAAGAAAGCAGACTGCAATGAATTTTAATGTATAACAACGCTTTAAGAACAAGCTCTTTCTCATATCTCTAAGGCTTTCGTGAGTACTAATTTATACTCAAAAGAGTGTTATGAAATAAGACATTAATACTCCTATCTCAGGTATAGAGAAAGGAGGAAAGATTAAGTACCTTGAAAGAGGCTAAGAAGACTGTAGGACAATGAAACTAAAGCACAGGTTCTCGCTGCCCACTCTCCATTCCTACATTAACATCTCCTCTGAGGCCTAAGTCAGGCACAACTCAACCCACAGCCGCGATCCTAGCGGCTAACCAGGACCAGCCACCTGTCCGTGGACTCCCATCGCTCTCCGTACGTGTCCGTTACAGAGCACGATTAGGGTTGTTAATAGCCAACTTATAGAACTACTGCAGGGCCCCATTATGCAACCCATCAATAGTGCTACTTACTTTTTTTGATCTCTTCTAGCTTCTCAATGTATTTAGTCATACTGTTACCTAAAAAGAGAATAAAGATTTTAGATATGTTCTTAATGGAAGGAAATTAGTAACACTGTGAAAACAAAATGGAGTACAAGTTATACCCTAAGCCTTCCTGTCCTGTTCTTACAGAATTACAGGAGGCAAATGGGCCACACATAGTCATAATCTTTTTCGAATTATACAGCATCATTAAAAGATGGTGAATCATGGGAAATGTTTGGGCAAATGTGTTAAGTTGGGGTGCACACCCAATAAACACTAAGAAGTCCCAGGCAGTAAAGATGATAATTTTATGTAATTTTTTTTCCCTTTTGAGTCAAGGCTTTCCTCCTTTTATTCCCTCCATAATCTTAATGTGGAAGAAAGAAGGAGAGAGGCAATGATCTTCAAATGTCTAAAATGTGCCGTTGTGGCTACCCACGCAACCCCTTCCTCCCCACTTAAGTCTTGTGGTTTCCCTCTCTCCTGAACGTGGCCTTCCCCTGTTCATGCTGATGTTGCAGCCTGGACTAGACCACACAGTCTGTACGCTGGAATTCACGGTGGAATTCATTTGCTGAGAAATAACAGCAGATTCCCACAGTGTGGAGAGTCCCCAGCCCTCACGTTTCATAGCCTGGCTCTACAATGCTAAGTCCCAGCCAAGGCGAGTCGGAGAGTTTTCGGACATTAAAACTGGGCCAGGTCCCTTCTGGTTTCTGAATGAACTACAGTCGGGTTCTCAGGCCAGCGGTGATTTTCACTGGACAGGCTTTCATTTGATTCAAGTTAACAGAGCAAGCTCTATCTGGCACCTAAAAAGGTATAGCAAAGAGGGGAAAACATGCAAAATAATTTCTTATTGCTAAAATTGTGCTCCTAACTTTTAAACCTTGAGAGGAGCCCAACTTCAGATAACAAAATGCTTTTCAAGAACTACTGTTTTTAAGGATTATTCTGAATTTTTCTTCATGGTTAAGTCAGAAGCAGAGAAAGAAAAGTCTTGCTCTGAAACCCAAAACTCGTTTTCAAAAATAACATGTCATCTGTTATCATTCATCACAGAATTAACTTCCACTGAGCTACCATTTTTTTTTTTCATCTGGAGACACCCCCCACCCCAGGGATCTGCACTTGGTGTGCAGTCTTAGAGCGGCGTCTCTCCTTCGAAAGCTCTGAGGCAGAACTGCCTGCACCTTCTCCAGAGACGCAGAAGAGACCCACAGAGCACCGAAGAGCAGGATTAGAATCAAATAAGATCTTCTCTGGGTTCTTCAGGCTAGTTCTGACTGGAGACGTGACCAGATTTCCAGAGTGGAAACCATGATTCTTCCCAGACACATATCCTTCCCTCTCTCTGCGCCTCTGACCTCAGGTGGGAGCCGGTGTGGTCAATGCAGCGGGGGGAGATGACAGGGAAAACAGTGTGCTGCTCAGCACCCCACACAATCTCGTTTTAAGCCATTTTACATAACAGCTTTTGGTTCTATGTCCCTGAGTCCCCAGCAGTCGCATGTTGTTGGCGTGCAGGTGTTTTGGGCCAGGGCAGCTTCAGACAGTCTCATCAGAATACCAAGGCTCAAAGGAAGAGTCCTGACTTGTCCTGACACAGCAAGTGAATGACAAGATTAACAAAGTGGTCCTTGGTTAACCTAATATGGCTCACAAAAACACATTGCTTCTCCAGTTGTAACGTTTTAAAAACACGATTTAACTGTGAGGTAAATATGTAGGAAGTGTTACTTCCTTAACAGAAGCAGGTGGGAAGCATTTTATGCTCTCAATCCCCCAAGGCATGCTATGCATGGAAAATAATAGGAACCTTATTATAGAGTCATTATTATTAAAACATTGCATTTCCTGCCCTAGCTGGTTTGGATAGAGTGTCGGCCCATGGACTGAAGGGTCCCGGGTTCGATTCCGGTCATGGGCACATACCTGGGTGGCAGGCTCCATCGGCGCACATGAGGGAGGCAACCAATCGATTGTCTCTCTTACATCAGTGTTTCTCTCTTTCTATCTTTTCCCCTCCCTTCCACTCTCTCTAAAAATCAACAGAAAAATATCCTTGGGTGAGGATTAACAAACAAAACAAAACAAACCACACCACACTGCATTTTCACTAATAGTCAGTTATCAATATTTTCAGAGCATTTACACAGCAATTCGTCTTCGTACCAGCAGGGCCTCACAACATGTTATCACTCCCATTGTTTGTTTTTCCCACTAAAGGAAAAGGCAGGGAAACAAAGTCTTTTGCTCAGGTAAACAAATGTTTGGTAAAATTAAGAACAAACCTAAGAGGGCTATTGATAAGAAGCTGTGTTCACTAAAGATATTCATTCTATCCACGTAGGAAGAAAAAAAGAAAATGGTGGATTTCCGCATTGTCCCAATTGGACAACTGAGACAGCAGGATGGCAGACTAATCGGCACTTTTTAAAGTTCCCTAACAGTGGCTTCAGAAGGTATGGAGAGTAGTATTCTGCCCCTCTTCATATGAAGTCTAACTAATTAGCTTATCTTACCAGATCTTATTCCATCTGAAAATAGCTTTTTTTTACTACCCTTTAGAAATAAAACAATTCTATAATTGATAAACATCTTTGTTTATACAAGAGTAAGGAGCCTAACGGAATATCAGCAAACCAGTTTTTAAAAGAATTGAAATTACAATTATCGCATGATAAATTTTCTTAGACAAGATTTTGATTAAAAAAAAAAAGTCAGTGGCTCCCCATTGCTTATTGGCTAAAATTTAAACTCTTTGCTCCAGTGCTGAAGGCGCCAATATCTTGCCTACCACGTCAATCTTGCCTTAATTCCAAACTTGACAAAATCTCTGTTAGTCTTGGATTCTTGAACATGTCACCTTGTCCATGTAATCATAACAGCTCATCAGGCTGGGAGGGGCCTTACCATCCTCCGAGTTTGGCTTTCCACTCCCAGGCATTTATCATTTCACTGCCTTATTTGTGTGCAAGTCTTATCTACCTTATTATTAGGAAAGCCAAGGACTTTTCACACACACACACACACACACACACACACACACACACACACACACAAAGAGAACAGCTCTCTCTCCCACTGTCTAGCACAGGAGGCACTAAAAGATATCTGAAGAATCCTCACGAGTTATTTTTATAATGCGAATCATCATACCACAATATTTTGAGTTTTGTGCACCGCTTTTCTTTAAATGTACAACCTGATTTATACGCAGTGTCCGTTATATACTACCTATACGACCCATATTGTTTCAGGAGTCAGGTAACCTAGAAATATAGAAGGTGGTATTTAGTTTCTACTCAGCTTATGACTTAAGTTGCAACAAAAGACATATTTATAAACTTTTTCAATTTGAACCAAGAGAAAGAGACAACCCAACTATATCAACAGTGTTATGCAAAGATAGAGCACAATCGATGAACTAAGTGACTCATTCAGTACATTTTTTCCTTTCTTTTCCGATAATTTAATAACATTATTTGCACTAAGCCAGTAAGAAAAGCAAGTGATTTTGAGCAGCAGTAATCTAAAGTTAAGATTCATAAGGCAGACCCAGTTGCTAAGAGACACCTCCATTGCTTTATTTTTCTTCAATATTCCCCTCTTCTATGGAGAAGTTCTCTTGGCTCAGAAGGAGCAGAAAGCGTGAAAAGAGGTACAGTGGCCCTTTGTTAATCTCAATAAGTTATATGAGTGTATAGTGCTTTCTGGTTTGTAAAAGGCTTTCACACACATTTCTTCCTTTGACATAAGAAACAGAATTAAATGCTGAAAAGGACGAAGAGCACCTAGACTGTAAGGAGTGTGCCTGCTACAGATCAAGGCTCTTAGCAAAAACTCAGGAAAAGTAAAGACTAAAGAAAAAAGGAAATACTAGTTGCCGCAGAGATAATAAAAGTAAGGTGAACCAAAAAAATCAGGCGGGAAAACACTAAGTGGAGAAGGTTACAGAATTTGAGAGCTAAAGAAATTTGAAATTAGGCTGAAAATGGAGTGAAATGAGGGGATAATACAAGCAATGAAAGAGTGTGGGAGACTCACAAAGGGGGAGCCCTGTGGGTTGGGAAGTGTCCCCTAATCAGCCTGCGGTGCTGCAGAAGGGAAACACAGAGAGGGGGCTTGAGAATAAACAAGAACCCTGCAGTGGAAGCTGAACAAGACGCCGCCAGGGATTTCGTCAGAAGCATAATCCATTCATGGTATAGTCTGGCAAAGCTGGGGAGCTGGGAAGAGACACCCAGGCACCTATGGGACAAAAGAAATATTTGAAGTCCACAATAATTCTGATATTCCTCGCCATGGCGACACACTGGTGTTTGAGTTTATAAGAGAAGTAGAATCGGGATTATAGACATAAAAAACAATTTTTACCAAGAAAGAAGGCATCAGTCTTTGAAGAACTCAGTAGCCAATGGGTGAAGACAGGAGATATCAGGAAATTCTTGATTTCTTGTGATTAACTCTGAATTACTCATTGTTTGGTAAAAAAAGATGAAAGACCTACCTATTTAGCCCAGAAATGAGAAATGCTCACTCATTTCTGTGCCTGTTTCTATGGCTCTGATGCAGAGCTTAAAAACATACCACAGATGGGAACTCTTTACTCTCACTTGGGCTATAAGGTCACGCTTGTGTTTTCTTAACCAGGTCTCCTCAGCCTTTTCACCTTATGGCATACATGTAAGTGGTAATATATCTGGACAGAACACAGGTTTGCATTGTCTCAGGCTCTGATGGCTACCAAGGGGGCTAACGGGATCTGTAGTATAACTTGGCATGTAACACACAGGCCACTATACTGAATACACAGGGAGGGAAGCCATAAAAATGCATAGAAAAAAATTAAAATCTTTTCCCTAAATTGTCTGTAAAACAATTTAATTTGAAACAACAAAAGAAATTGAACACTAGAATAAAACAACTCTCCCACACTGAGTTTAGACGAAACTTTGAGTTTTCAGCGATGAAGCACGCTTTTGTCCTTCCAAAGCCATTAAAAACTAGTTTGGGAGACATGTACTTACAGGAAGATGAGGTGGATGCATTTTTCTCTACTCCTCCAGCTAAATACGTGTGGAGGTGACCCACAAAAAGGGAAAAAAATATTTGCAAATCATGTTTCTGATAAAGGTTCAGAATCCAGAGAATATAAAATAACACTTATAACTCAACAATTAAGAGAAAAATAACCCACAATTAAAAAAATGGGCCAATGGCTTGAATAGCCCCTTTTCCATAGGAGATATACAAATGCTAATAAGCACATAAAAAGGTGCTCAAGCCTTAGCCGGTTTGGCTCAGTGGATAGAGCATCAGCCTGCGGACTCAAGGGTCCCGGGTTCGATTCCAGTCAGGGGCATGTGGCTTGGTTGCGGGCCCATCCCCAGTGGGGAGTGTGCAGGAGGCAGCTGATTGATGTTTCTCTCTCATCGGTATTTCTAACTCTCTATGCCTCTCACTTCCTCTCTGTAAAAAAACCAATAAAATATATTTTAAGAAAAAAGGTGCTCAACATCATTAGTCACTAGGAAAATGCAAATCAAAATCCAACGAGACAACACTTCACACCTACAACCATGACTGTGATCAAAATGATGGACAATAAAACATTTTTGAGGATGTGGAGAAAATAGAGCCCTCCTGCACTGCAGCGGCTTTGGAAAACAGTTTGGCAGTTCCTAAAAGAATTAAACACAGAGGTAACATAGGACCAACTCTTCAACTCCTACGTAGACACCCTAGAGAACTGAATGCCCATGTTCACACAAAAACTTGTATACTAACGTTCACAGCAGCACTGTGGCCAAAGGTCGAAGTGAACCAAATGTGCACTAACTGATGAGTGGATAAACAAAATGTGGACCCTGACCGGCTTGGCTCAGTGGATAGAGCGTCGGCCTGCAGACTGAAGGGTCCCAGGTTCGATTCCGGTCAAGGGCATGTACCTTGGTTGCGGGCACATCCCCAGTAGGGCGTGTGCAGGAGGCAGCTGATCGATGTTTCTCACTCATCGATGTTTCTAACTCTCTATCCCTTTCCCTTCCTCTCTGTGAAAAATCAATAAAATATATTTAAAAAAACAAAAAAACAAAACAAAGACAAAATGTGGAACAGCTATACAAAACACTATTTGGCAATAGACAGGAATAAAGCACTGACACATGCTACAACAACACTGATCCCTGAAACACTGATGCTAAGTGAGAGAAGCCAGGTATAAAAGACCACATAGTATTGGGCTGGTGTTGCTCAGTGGTTGAACATCGATCCATGAACCAGGAGGCCACAGTTTGATTTGCGATTAGGGCACATACTCGGGGTTGCTGATTCGATCCCCCTTGCAGGGAGTGCAGGAGGCAGCTGATCAATGATTCTTTCTTATCATTGATGTTTCTAGCCTTCTCTCCCTCTTCCTGAAATCAGTAGAAAGAATGTATGTACCCCTATGTTCATAGCAGCACATTTTACAATAGCTAAGACCTGGAAACAGCCCAAGTGCCCATCAGTGGACGAGTGGGTAAAAAAGCTGTGGTATATGTACACCATGGAATACTATGCAGCAGTAAAAAAGAACAATCTTTTACCTTTTGAGACAGCATGGAGGGACCTGGAGAGTATGACTGAGTGAAATAAGTCAGTCAGAGAAAGATAAGTATCACATGATCTCACTCATATGTGGAATCTAATTAACAAAAGAAACTGATGAACGGAGTGGTTCTAAAGATATGGAAGCGTGGAACAGAGTGTAGACTCTCAGAGGGAAGGTGGGGGTGGATGGGTGAGAGATAATCAACCAAAGACCTTGTATGCATATATGCATAACCCACGGACACAGACAATAGGGTGGGGAAGGCCTGGCGTGGGGGTGGGGGTGGGGGTGGTCTGGAGGGAGCCCATGGAGGGAAGAAAAGGGACATATGTAATACTTGCAACAATAAAGATTAAAAAAGAAAAAAAAATTATACATCATGACTACATGAGGTAGTATCCCATGAATACAAAACTAGTACAATACTGAAAATCCACTGTATTAACAAGTTAAAGGGGAAAAAAATCACATGATTACTAGTATAATAATTGATGAAATAAGAGCATTTAGTAAAATCCATCAGTCATTCATGATAGAAACTCTCAGAAAAACAGCCATAGGAGGAAATTTCCTTAACCTAATATGGCTAACACTATACTTAATAACGAAAGACTAAATACCTTTCTCCTAAGGCTGGGAAAAGAGGAGGATGTCTACTCTTTACACTTTTATGTGACATAGTGCTGTTACTTCTAGCCAGTGTGATATGGCAACAAAAGAAAATACAAAGTATACAGACTGGAAAGGAAGAAATAAAACTGTTCCTTTTTGTAGATGGTATGATTGCCGACACAGGAAAGCCCAAGGAATCTACAACTTTCCCCGCTTCCCCCGCCCCCAAAAAACATACACCAACCTAAAAAAGTGAGTTTAGCTGCATAAGGTGACCAGATTTTAACATTGGTAAAGCGGGACACCATTGACCACTTGGCCGCCGAAAACTGTATATTCCCTTCCCGTTCTCCCGCCGTTCCCTAGCTTGTCATGCATTTTTTTCCGAAAATTGGGACTTTTTAAAAACACTGCGGGACGCGGGACAAATTGTTAAAAATCAGGACTGTCTGGTCACCTTAGTTTGGTCACCTTAGTTTAGCAAGGTCCCAGATACATAATACACATACAAAAATAAGCTGTATTTCTAGCAATAAATACTTAGACACCAGAATTTAAAATATAAGGCCATTTACAATTGTTCAAAAAACTACATACTTAGGTGTAAGTGTAACAGGCCATGTCCAGGATTTATATCCTGAAAGTTATACAATACTGATGAAATAAATCAAAGAAGGTGTAAATAAATTGAGAGACAAAGTATATTAATGAATTCGAAGATTCAACATAGCAAGATGTCAATGCTCCCCAAATGAATACACAGGTTTAATACAACTACTATTAAAATCATAGTAATATTATTATAGATGTAAATAAGATTATTCTAAAGTTTACATGGAAAAGCAAAGGAATTAAGATAGCTAAAATAATTTTGTAAAGAAAAAAGTAAAGTGGGAGTAATCAGCAACCAAGTTTAAGTGTCTAATTTACTATGTAGCTACAGCAATCAGGACTGTGAGGTGCTGGCAGAGGAATAAACATAGGTCAATGGAACAGAATGGAGAACTCAGAAATAGGTCCATATAAATATGCCCAACTGGTTTTTGACAAAGGTGAACATGCAATTTGATGGAGGAAAGGTCATCTTTTCAACAAATGGAGCAACTGAACATCCATAGCAAAACGTTCATCTCACTCTAAGTCACATATCTCACACAGAAACTACCCGAAAACGTATCATGGACTCAAATGTAAAAGTTAAAAACTATATAACTTTTAGAAAAAAAGCATAATAGAAGATCTTTGGGATCTAGGCTCTGCAGAAAGTTCTTAGACTTGACAGCAAAGCATGACCCAAAAAAGGAAACATTAAAACTGGACTTTCCCCAAATTAAAAACTTTTGCTTTTTGAAAGACCCTGCTAGGAGGATGAAAAGACAGGCTGCAGAGTGGGAGAAAGCATTTGCAAAGCATGTATCCAACAAAGAACTGGTGGGTGGCTGGGACATAGAAGGAGCCCTCAAAACTCAACAATTACAAAGCAAACACTTCAGTTAGAACATAGGCAAAAGCCGGGAACAGACATTTCACTGAAGAAGATATACTGATGGTAAAACCAGCCCATGAAGAGATGCTCATCATCATTAGCCATTAGGGAAATGCAAATCACCGCCATAATGATAGGCCCCTGCGTATCTATTGGAACGGCTAAAGTGAAAAACCAAATAAATGCTGGTAAGGATGTGGAGAGACTGGACCACTCAGACATTGCTGGTGGGAATGTAAAGTGGTCCGGCCACTCTGGAAAATAGTTTGGCAGTTTCTTAAAAAAACACAACTGCAGTTGCCATACAACCCAGCAATTGTACTTCTGGGCATTTGTCCCAGAGAAATGAAGACTTATATTCACACAAAGATCCGTTCACAAATGTATACATCAACTTTATTTGTAATAGTCAAAAGGTGGAGACCATCCAAACCTCCTTCAACAAGCAACCGTTATACTGTAGTACACCGTGGTATAACTACTCAGTAACAAAAAGGAACAAACGGCTAATAAATGCGACGACTTGGATAGACCACCAAAGAATTATGCTGAGTGAAAAGCCAATCTGAAAAGTTGCATACTGTATGATTCCATTTATATAGCACTTGTGAAAGGACAACATTCTAGAAATGGAGAACAGATTAGTGGTTGCCATGGTTAGGGAGGAGGTGAGGGTGGAAAGCGGATGTGGCTTTAAAAGAGCAGCATGGCCCTAACTGGTTTGGCTCAGTGGATAGAGCGTCGGCCTGTGGATTGAAGGGTCCCAGGTTCGATTCCGGTCAAGGGCATGTACCTTGGGGGTGTGCAGGAGGCAGCTGATCGATGTTTCTCTCTCATCAATGTTTCTATCCCTCTCCCTTCCTCTCGTAAAAAATCAATAAAAATATATTTAAAAAAATAATAAAAGAGTAGCATGAAGGATCCTTGTGGTGACGGATATGTTCTGTATCTAGACTATAAACATCAATGTCAATATCATGGTTGAGATTTTGCAGTATC
This sequence comes from Murina feae, assembly GCA_004026665.1. Classification (NCBI taxonomy): domain Eukaryota; kingdom Metazoa; phylum Chordata; class Mammalia; order Chiroptera; family Vespertilionidae; genus Murina; species Murina feae. Next base: position 6,539 of record PVJC01001701.1, on the reverse strand, counting down.
ATTTTCCAAGACGTTACCATGGGAAACTGAGTAAAGGATACATGGAATCTCTCTAAATCATTTCTTATAATTCCAAATGAATCTATAATTATCAAAAAATAAAAAGTTTAATTAGGAAAACACTAGCTTAAAATGTCAGGATAGTCTTGGCCGGTGTGGGTTAGTGGTTAGATCATTGGCTTACCCACCAAAGGGTCTTGAGTTCGATTTTTAGTCAAGGGCACATGCCTGGGTTGCAGGTTTGATCTAAGGCCGTGGTTGGGGTGCATGTGGGAGGCAACCAATCGATGTGTCTCTCTCATATTTCTCTCTCTTTCTCTCTCTCTCCCTCCTTTCCTTACATTCCCTCTAAAAATCAATGGAAAAATATCCTCAGGTGAGGATTAACAACAACAGGAAAAATCTCAGCATATTAAAGGACATAGGTAATTACGTGTTATAAAAAAGATATTTAAAAAACTGAAATTTTCAGGTATCATGATATTGAGTCAAATTTTGGTTATGAATTGAGAAATTGAGGAGAAAGAAATGGATTTTCACTGAAATTTCAGCTTAGTTTCCAAGAGACAAAGATATAAAGCTATACACAAATATATGTGTGGTTTTTTTCGGGGGGAAAAAACCTCAGCTCTGTGGAAAAATTAGGACAGTACACAGGACTGAAACAACACACAGGACTTTGCACCAGTTCTCCAACATCCACTTCCTCATCCTGCATACAAATCCCTGTTCTAGCTTCTTTACTGAACTTCATGTAAATCACACAATCTCTGTGCCACAATTTCCTGCTTCTCAATAACAGGTAATATTTCTTTTACCTCCCATCAAACAGGATATTTGCAAGGAAATGTCTGTACAGCACGGAAATGTGTGAAAGAAAGATCCCCAGAAATCGTATCTGCAAATGGGTTCATTTAAAGCATTTAATTCTATTTTATGTGAGGAAACATGTACGGTGGGAGATAATGATTTTGAAGGAGCCTGGAAAAAGACAAAGACAAAATGAATGAGATTTAAACAAAGTTGACATCCCAATTTATTTTCTCAGTTGTCTTCAGGTTACTGGTGGAATGTTCAGTATTCTAAAGGCATGCGGTACCCCAATGTACTAGCGAAACCATCTTAATAGGATGGATTTTCCACAGCAGGCTTTAAAAGTTTGAAAAAAAAAAACTAAACAAATAAACAACAAAAATCTCACAAGGCTGCAAATCCACAAGAGGCCTGGTGAAAAATGTTAACAGCATGGAAAGAAGCAGTAATGCACTCAAATTTCGTTTTACCTGAATTGCAGCACTAATTTAATTTTGTCTGGTATTTCAGTTACTCATTCAAGTCTGTCTGCCTTCACTTGAATCTAAGCTCTTCGACTGCAAAAAAATCACGATTCACACTCATCTTTCTAGTCCCACAGGCCATAACTTTGCATGCAGCCGGAACTCTGCAAATACCAAACTGAACCAAGATACATGAGTATCATCTATTACTCCCTGTCTAAGGAAACATACTTGAGGTGTCCCCAGATAGAAGCTGGCCATCTGCTATTTATTAGCCTCAGCCCTGCAACTTCTCTAACAATGTTTTCATCAATTTCTCAATTTATAATAAGCTAATTATGTGAAAGGAATTGTGGCTGACAATCTGAAAAACAGGTTTCAAAAACAAGCCCCTGAGCCCAGGAAGACATCAAACAAGACAGTGAGAAACCTTTGGCTGCTTCTTGCCAATAATTAGCTTTTGACTTTTTAAAAAGTTTTAATTTTTTAATCTTTACTCACCAGTGTCCAGTCTCGACTTGACATGCTGATACTTTGGGTTTTGTGGTATCCTTTTGGTCAGATACTAAAAAAAAAAAGAATTTTTTTTTAAATTCACAATAAATTGGGTTAATGTAAAGTAAAGATAAGGGTGGCAAAGTTAGGAAAGAGTCAGTTACTTAAAAAATAGAACAAATGCTACAATTTCGTCTAATTTATAGGTGGAAAGAGTTCAAGAGGTCCAACAATCCCTTCAAAAATAGGGCTATGTGCTACAGCATCCCTACAGGTGACGATGGCTGTCATGTTTCTGTCAAAACATTTTCCTATTTTGCCAAAATAATCTCATAGCCGTATGTAAAAGGAGGACTAGGGAAGAAGGCTCTTAAAATCATTTCTGACACTGAGCCGAAATCGGCCACTAATTTCCATCCAGTCTGCTACTGTAACCCAGAATAAGCCACCCAACTCTGCCTCAAGGAACCAAACTAACTCAAGGCAGCTCTCTCGTTCTTCTTTTTAACGTTAGTCTTGCTATGATGACTTGTAGGCATCTCCTCTGGAGACCCTCTAGATGGTATCCACATCTCTCCGAAAAAGGGGCACGTGCACCCAGACCTGAGCACAGCGCCCAGGTGTTGCCGGGCCGGGACCCGGGCTGGCAGGCCTCTCCCGCTGCCTGCCTGGGGCCTGAGGCTCCACAGATGTCACCACAATGGCAGCTGCTCTCGGTGCGGCTGGGGCACATCCGGGCTCGGGGTAAGTTTATGGCCAGCAAGAACGCCTGTCTTAGGTCTCCCTTGTCCTATACTCCGGCAGTGAATTCTGAATCCACGCTCAGGACGCTGACCCACATTAAATTTCAGTGACATTTTCAAAAGCCATTAACTGAGGAAAGGCTGATGAATAAGGACATTATAGAGTGTAGCTCTCTTGCTCAGGCTTTTTTTTTTTTTTTTTTCTTTTTTCTGGCCTACACGCATGAAAACCATCTGTTCAGTCACAGGTAGCTGTGGAATATGAAGTTAGACCGGGTAATATACCGTTCCAGCTTCATCTTCTGCCACTCACCCACATGTGGCCAAGGTAAAGTTGCCTGAGTGTTCCCCAAAATGTGCCACATTCATTCAGGCCTCCAGTCTTAGCCACTGTCTGCCTAGGATGCCTTTTCTCAGACAAAACTTCACTTCCTCTGTAAGCTGTCCCAGGTGGAATCAGGCACTTTCTTTTCTCCCTCCCTGCCGCCCAGAATATGGACACCCTGTACCACTGTTTACACCTCCACCTTCTTCTCTAGTCTAGGATTTCCTTGAAGGCAGGGACAATAACTGACTCAAACTTGTATTCACCCAGGACTTACTAATCAATCAATAAATGAATATATAGAATGAGGACTGTATTATAACAACTACCTGGTGGTTCCTTTGACCAGAACATCAAACTTTAAAACATGTATCACTTGCCCTTGAAAATGTAGGTAACTACAGCATTTAGTTAACGACTCAAAAACTATCATCTGCTATTTTAACACATAAAAAGAAAGAAAAAAAATCTCAAAATAAAGATTGGTCCTGTACTATTATTAAAAAAACTCACTGACATTACCTGTTTTTATTTCACCCTTGGTGAGTAAAACCTTCGCCATGGATGTGTTTGTGGGACCCCTGACTATTTTACCCTGAAAAGTTCCTCCATCTGATCTATCTAGAAGAAAAAGTGACTCTAATGCCATTTCAACTCCTTCCTAGATGAAGATGGAGAAGATTCTTTCTTTTTTTTTTTTTTTTTTTTGAGAAGATTCTTAAATAAAAGAAAATATTCAAAGACTTAAAAAGAGGGACTTTAGGACAACTTCCCAGAGGAAGACAAGACCACAGCAAAACAAAACAAACAAAAAGCCCAAAAGCAAACAAATAAACAAAACACAGGGAAAACATGTGCCTGGTAAATTGAGTCAAGAAAAGCTAATACTTGCCCTGCTGTATTATCAGTGGACAGAGCGTCGGCCTGGGGACTGAAAGGTTGGTCCTGGGTTCAATTCTGGTCAAGGGCACATGCCCAGGTCGCGGGCTTGATTCCCTATGGCGACATGCAGGAGGCAGCCAATCAATGGATTCTCTCTCATCGTTGATGTTTCTATCTCCCTCTCCCTTCCTCTCTGAAATCGATAAAAAAATGTTTGTTTTTTTAAAAAAAAAGCTAATACTGAAACTGTTATCTTAGGCTAGAAATTTCCTTTTTTTTCCCTATTTTGCTCTCTGTGTTTTTATCGTTTCTATATGCTATTTCCTGTTTTTACTTTTGTTTTGTTTTTCCCCTAGTTGCCTAGCAAAGCTTCTTTTGAAAAATTCCAGGCTAGTCTCTGCTGAACTAAGGGGATTTGTCCATACCTAAGCCAACATAGCTAAGAAGTGAGGGTGTCTCTGGGGACCAGGTGTGGTGGCAGCAGAATGATGGGGGGAGTGTGGACAGCTGCAGTCACGGGGCCCTCCCGCCCCGGTTTTCCCTTACATAGCCTAATGAGAAATCCATATGCTGCAGCAGGAAAATGTAATATATCTTCCCGTTTTCCTATTTTGGTCCAACTTCTTATTCCTGACTTTCTAGTACCAATCACAACGTAAAAGCATTTGTGCTCCACTCTAAGCAGAGCACCGTGGGTTTTATGGAGCTGCCATACTTTTTTCATTAAAATTCTTGCTTTGGGGTGACTGTTTCTTGACCTACTGACCAACTGGCTTTTTTTTTTTTTTCAATTACATAAACAGGATGGGATGGTGGAAAGTGAAAGACTGAAAAAGAAGCTGTTTCAAGGAAAACCATTCATTCAAAAAAGCCGTATTGGGTGCCAACCATTCATTCAGTCGACATTTACTGGGTGTCTTCTAGGAGTAAACTACTGTGCTGCGGACACAGAGGTAAAAAAACACACATTCTTAGCCATCCAGCTCTGCCTGATGCTGGAAAGGAAGGCAAGGGAACAGATGCCACACTGCATGATAAACAAGGAGAGAGAAGCTGAGGGTGTAACGGGAGTATGTAAAATTAGCCCCTAAACCAGACCAAGAGTAAAGAACCGTTTCCTGAGGGTGAAATCTGAGGGTGAGTCAATTAGCTAAACTCAAGGAGTAGCGGGTGGGAGCTACAGGGGAGACAGAGAAGCTGAGAAGGTTCATGTCTGTGGTGGTATAACAGGCTCTTTGAGGGCAGCCATAGGGGGCAACATGGGGTCAAATGAGGCTGGAGAGACAGACAGGGACAGATCGCAAAGGGCCCTGTATCCATGTTAGGAAACCGGGATGTTATCCTATTGGTAACTGGTTCTCAGACAAGTGCAATTTCCCCCCCACCCCAGGGACAACTGTCAATGTTTAGAAACATTTTAGGTTGTCAGACTGGGTGGTGGGTGGGCTACTGTTGCTTACTGGCTGTGCATTCCTGAGCAACTTACTGAGACTCAGTTTCTCCATCTTTATTTTCTATTTTTTTAAAAAATATATTTTTATTGATTTCAGAGAAGAAAGGAGAAGAGAGAGATAGAAACATCAATGATGAGGGAGAATTACTGATTGACTGCCTCTTGCATTCCCCCTACTGGGGATTGAGCCTGCAACCCGGGCATGTGTCCTGACTGGGAATTGAACTGTGACCTCCTAATTCATGGACTGACACTCAACAACTCAGCCACACTGGCTGGGCACCAATCACATTTTTAATTGTTTGTTGTTATTGTCAATTCTCACCTAAGGATATTTTTTCCATTGCTTTTCAGAGCAAGTGTAAGAGATGGAGAGAGACACATTGGCTGGTTGCCTCTCACATGCGGTGGGAGCGAATGGGAAACCCGGGTACATGCCTTTGCCCAGGAATCGAACCTGAGACCCTTCAGTGTGCAGCCTATGCTCTAACCACTGAGAACTACCAGTCAAGGTCCAATCACATTGTAAGTCTCCTACACGAAAACATAAATTAACAATTTGGGATAAAAGAAGTCTGAGAACATTGATATAGACTGAATTGTGTCCCCAAAAATTCATACGTTGAAATCCCAATCCTTAATATAACCGTATTTGGAGATAGGAAGTAAAGTTAAATGAGGTCATAAGGGTGGACATCTACTCTATAAAAGCGAAATATTAAAATTAACCGTTTCTCCGAGACAGGGTAAGCCACGCCCACCAGCCAATCAGAGCAGCTGTATGCAAATTAGCCCAGCCAACATGGCGGCCGCCACTCACGGACCTGAGAAAACAACCCTTTCCATTGCAGCAGGAGTGAAAGTGAAGCTGAGCCCACTCAGCTCAGCTCCGATTAAACTGCCTCTAGCAAAACACAGCTTTGAAACATTTGAAACAATGTAACAATCATAGAATCCTCCGGAGCTGAAGGAAAGAGCAGCTCGGGCCTCACCAGTAAAAGTAAAAATTGTTTCATTATAGACACTGCCAGGTGAAGCAAAGGAGGCTTCGTTAGTTAGAAGGCCGCCTTAAAGGAACAGTGTATCAATTATAGAAGATAACCCCAGGCCTTAAAGGAACAGCATCAATTATAGGAGAGAAATCGCAATAACCTGCGTCCAGCCGGCCTTGCTGGGACGTTGGGTCAATGGGAGCTGTGGGCAGCCTTAAAGCCCCTCACCCAGGCTGGTCAGGCACGCCAGCAGGTGGACATCCCCTGAGGGGTCCCAGACTGCAAGAGGGCACAGGCCAGGCTGAGGGACCTCCCGAGTGCACAGAGCGGCTGCAGGGCGGGACAGCGCAGGACCCAGGACCCGTGAGTGGG
>PVJC01001700.1:0-89230 GCA_004026665.1 Murina feae | reverse complement strand
CCTGGGGGCAGCCCTGCCCCGCTTGGCCAGCCTGGTTATTTAAATCTGTGCAGAACACAACACACTGGGTAGGTAATAAACAACATAAATTTATTTTTCATAGTTCTAGAGGCTAAAAGTTTGACATCTGGGTACCAGCATGGTGAGGGGAGGGCGCTTTTCTGGATAATAGACTTCTCACTGTGTCCCCATATGACCCGCTGGGCATGGGAGCTCCATGAAGCCTCTTTCCTGAGAGCACTAATCCCATTTGTGAGGGTTCTTCCCTTATGACCTAGTCACCTCTCAAAGGCCCACCTCTTAATGCCATCACCTCAGGGGATAGGATTTCAACATACACATTTTGGGAGGTCACAGGTATTTAGACCATAGCACTGACAAAGGACCCCCCCACTCCTACGCTCCAACTCTTCTGGGCTTATCTCCATGGGGCTGAGTTTCTCAAAGATTAAGCTGACAACATTGATAAGTCTGAAAGTCTTCTTGTCCAAAGTGGTACTTATTCTAAAAGAACACATTAAAGGCTAAAGAACTTTTAGAACCCAGTGAAAAGAAGTCTCATGCTTAAAGAAAATGTTATATATAATTCAAACTCATAGTAACAGAGGAGAATGGTAGTTACCAGAGGCTGGGGGAAGACAGTGGTAGGGAGTTATTATTTACTGGGTATAGAGTTTCAAGATGAACATAATGAATAGTGTTCTGGAGGGTGGTTGTATAGCAATGTGAGTGCACTTAATACCACTAAACTTTAAAATGGTTAAGATAGCCCAGCCAGTGTGGCTCAGTGTTTGAGCATAGGCCCATGAACTAGGAGGCCATGGTTCGATTATAGGTCAGGGCACATGTCTGGGTGGCAGGCTCAATCCCCAACAGGGGGTGTGCAGGAGGCAGCTGATCAATGATTCTTTCTTATCATTGATGTTTCTAGTTCTCTCTCTCTCTCTCTCTCTCTCTCTCTCTCTCTCTCTCTCTCTCTCTCTCTTTCTCTCCCTCCCTCCCTTCCTCCCTTCCTCCCTCCCTCCCTCCCTCTCTCCCCCTTCCTCTCTGAAATCAATAAAAATATATATTTTAAATAATGGTTAGGATAGGTGTATGTATTTTACCACAATAAAAAATAGAAAAAAATATCTTAAAGTGGAATATCAGAATGAGGTGGGAGCCCATTGCACTCCCAAGCCCACTGCTGTGGGGCAGTGGGGCAGCCCCTCCCATGCCGGAGTGGAAGGCCGAGGCCCAGGGAACACAATAGGCAGCCTCCAGGTATTTTGCTGCACCACACACAGAGCTCAGCTGGGCAGCCTGTGATGGTTCAGCCTTGGCAGAAAGGCAAGATCACTCTGAACACACAGGTTCTCTGGCCCCCTCTGCCTCAGCCTCTCCACGCATAGCCTCGGCCTGAAATCTCTATCCCTCGGTCCCCATTAGGTGGCAAGATTCACTCCTGTCCAGCACTGATGAGGAAATGAGATCATTTCTTAAAGCCCATGTACAATCCCTGTCACTCAGAAAGTGTTAGGAAAGTGGTCTGTAAAGGAAATAAGCTCTGGATTTATTCAGCAGCTACCAGGCTAGCTGAACGAGATGTGATTCATGCCCTGTGCAGCCCAGGGACCAGCAAGAAAAGGAAAAGGTGGATCAGGAGTAACCATGGCACAGGAAGATCATGGTCACCGTGTAAACAGAGGTTTCAAGACTAAGCTAGGGAGGAAGGTGATACCTGAGCTGGTGACTGAAGAAGGGAGGAAGGCTATTATAGAAGGAAATCCCAGCATCAACAGGGTCCCCTCGACCAGAGGAGTGTCAGGTGGGCTGTGTAGACTATGCCCCTCCAGAAGCTTCTGAGGATGTGGGTGCTTGCTCAACACACACACCACAGAGGCTGGAAGGCCTTGCCAGCCGCTCATCGGCACTGTCTCCCAGAGCACCTATGACTCCATGGTCTCCATCCACAGAGTGTGGGAAGGATGCAGGTAACCGCTGCAAGCACCCTTCACAGTGGGAGGGTCACAAGCCTATCCATCTGTCCACGCCCACTCTCCACACCACCTCCCACCTCAACGCTCTCCTCCCCACCCTGTCCTCCCTGGGGTTCTCTTCAAAGCCCAGGCGCATGGATGCAACTCCCAGAGATGGCACTGGGATGACTTTGACATGTCTGAATGCATGAGGGTCTCTCCCGTTTCCATTCATTTATTTGTTCACTTAACCAAAACACTCTGCGTATTCAAGAAGGCCAGGACCTATGGTGGGCACTTGGGAATGCCACACAAAAACGACATAGCCCTTGACCCCAAGTATTCAGCCTTTAGCAGACGAGAGAAACAAGAGAAAAGCCCAGCCCTGGCCAGGTGTTTCAGTGGGTTGGAGCATCGCTCATACACCAAAAGGTTGCAGGGCACATACCTAGATTTCAGTTCTATCCCCATTTGAAGTGCGTATGGGAAGTAACCAATCAGTACTTCTCACACCCATATCCCTCTCCCTCTCCCCCCCCTCCCTCTTATCAATAAACATATCCTCAGGTGAAGGTAAAAACAAAAAGAAAAGCCAAGCACTGAGGCCCCTGAGCATGAACAGGGACAGTCAGTCCTACAGGGAGGCAGAGTAGAAGGCTGCATCAACTGGAAGTGGAGGGTGGTGCCTGCAACCATGGCAGGGTGGCTCCCTAGTTTCCAGCTTCCTCCCTTCAGCTCCGCTGCACCACCCCCACCCCCCACACCCCCGTGCCCTGGGGAGCCACCAGAAGCTGACACTGTTCTGCACAGGTGCCTGGGACACCTGAGCATGAAGCTGCAGCCACACAAAGCCCACATTTCGCTTCCCCTGCCATTCCACCTCACCGGCACCCGGATTTAAAATGCATCAGAGGGCTCTGGCTGCTGGGAAATAATGATTTATCCTCTCACTCACACAACACACACTATTTGTACTGCTTTGTTCTCGGTTTCCCACACATTTAATTACCTCAGGATAAATCTGATTTCCCCTCTTGGAAAATCTCTCTTTTGTTTTCTTTTCATTTCCCTTTCTTTCACATTACATTTGACAGAGTTGCGAGCGACAACCAAGACGGATGAGCACGGAGGGCGGGAGAAGCAGAAAGCCAGTGTGGCCTCGCAGGCGGCACTCGGATGACGCAGGCCGCCCAGCTCCCGGGCTGGAGCTATAACTTAGAAGTGCCGCGTACTTATATTTAATTCAATAACAAATACTCACATAAAAATAACTTATTTTTATTCTGGGAGGGTAAGGCCTAAATTTAAACAATCTTTCCCAGCCTGCCTGAAGAAAAAGCCTGCCAATTCTGCCTCCTCCTCCTCCTCCTCCTCCCCCTCCTCCTTCTCCAGCTCAAGGCCTTCATGGCTGCTTGGAGACAGGGACAGGAATCACCACTAGCTAAAGCCCAGACCAGCAGGGAGAACCGTTGGAAATCTCTGCAGTAAAAAAATACTTCTGGCCGAAGTCAGGAGAAATAAACATAACAGATATTCTTAAGGGAAAGAGGTCCAATGGATGGGGTGTAAGCCCTACTAATCGTGTGAAATTCCAATTCTGGTCTTGAAAGAAGAGCGGGGAAAGGCTATTGAGCTCCCTGGCAAGTGGGAGGAGCCTGAGCCCTGGGAAGGAGGACCCTGCCAGAATTTGGGGCCTGGGCCTGAGCGGGGAGGGCATTGCCCTGCCTGGTTTGTTGGGTCCTGGACAGGACAGGACTCTGGCCTTGCTTCTTCTACCTGTCACTCATGTGCTGAATGGCCACGGGAATGACAAGAGGCCCTTCTCAGCCTCAGTCCCCTCACAGACCACCCCCCCTTCCATTCTGACTCCACTGCAACCAGCTGTCCAGAAACGCTGGCCAGGGTGGTGGTTGTCATGGTTATTATTTCACTCAAGTCAGATCATTTGTTCCCCTCCACCGAACTCTCCAGTGGCCTCCTTCACAGGGAGTGGGAATGAGCTTCAGCTCAAGTTTGTGTTTCTGCAAAGGCTGTTTTATTGGCAAATGGTAAGCCAGGAGAAAGTCTGAAACCACCAAACCCACTGACCCAGTTCCTTGGGGGAAAGCCGCATGCTCCCATCATGCCATAGCTGTGCTTTACTAGAAAGCATGGACTGTGAGCCGGAAGTACCTCAGAATGGCCCAAACCTCCCTTCTTTCAGTAGAGTTTCAAGCTATGACATCATTACTGATGTGGCACTTGCCCATCTCAGAGGGAAGGGGCACCTGGCCCTCGCCTACTTCTCAGATTTCATCTCAATGGCTCTTCAGTTCACTTTATGCTAAAGCCACCCTGTGCTGGTCCTGGACCTTGACAAGATCTTCCAACCTCAGGACCTTTGCACTTGCTGGGTCCTCTGCCCAGAATGCTCTTCCCAGATAACCTACCCATGGTTGACTTCTCATTTTTCTGCCCTCAGCTCAGGTGTGACCTCCTCAGAGAGGCCTTCCCCAACTACTCCTCTAAAGCAGCCCTCTGCCCCCACCAGAGAAGGGGTGTGTTGTAGGGGGGTGGAGTTGAGACTAAAAGGGCCTGCTCCTCCTCTTTCCTCCAGGGACATGGCCAAAGGGAAGATCCATTAAAAGCAAGCCAACATGAAACACTCATGTGATTCTTGCTGAAGACATATATTAAGATTGTGGCCGAGCCTGAGAGTCCAGCCCCCACTTCTTGGCTCTCAACGTGCCCCCTACTAGCATAGAAACACCAGCCAAGTCCAACACTTCTTCCTCATGCTTTCCTTCTGGCCTAACCCTTCATCCTCTTAAGCTTTTCTTGGCTCTCCCTTGAAGTGTTATCCCAAGAGAAAAGGACCTCTTTTCTCTGAATGCATTCTGCGAATGAAAGGCACTTCCTCCCACCAGGCAGACAGCCTTCAGGCCAGTCCTTCTTAACCCTGCAAGCTCATGGAATCACCTGAGAAGATTCTTTAACTACTACTGCCTGCTTCCATATGGGCAGCAGGGCAAGGAAAGGGTGGAGACTGGCATCAGTATGTGTTTGAAAGCCCCGGGCCTTGTTCACCAGGTTAAGAAGCTCTGGATTGGTGCTTTAAGGATATGTGCTACCTTTTCATTGGGAAAGATCCCTGCCTGCTCTCGGGGGAATGCCAAAGGCCATTGGGTCAGTGTGGGCAACCAGGGAGTCTCAGACTCCGGTTAACGGGCACTGAGATGCCCAGTGACTTCAGAGATGGAGAAGCAGGCACTGGGTGGCATCAAGGGCAGTACAGAACTGGAAGAAAGGAGCTACAGCCCTGCCTGCAAAGGGGTACAGTCAGGCTCCAGGTCCACAAGGAGGGCCATGCAAAGCTGGAGTCAGGACCTGAATCTGGGTGCCACAGGGGGGCTCCTAACACCCCAAACACATCTGCAATCATTTGTTTGCAAAGATATGTTTGCAGAAGCTGGCAGCCCAATGCCCTTTTGCCACTAAAGACAAAGGATAAATCTGCAATTGGCTGCGAGCAGCAATCTCTCCCTCTTGAGGTCTATTAAATAAGAAAGAAAAATAAAACCAGTAAGCAAAAACTATGAGAAGTAGCTGTAACAACCCGAATAAGAGAGGGTGATTTGCGCCTCCATGAAAGCTGGGCTCTAGGTGAGTTGCCTTGTTGAATGCCAGGGCCTTGCCTGACACTCCACCAAGGCCTCCTGGCACCTGCTCTGTGAATGAAAGGCACATGTTTTCACCAGGCAGGCAGCCTTCACAGTGGGAGTCATGAGGAAAGGTGATCTGGAAGCTGGACAGGCACATCTCCTCCACCAGTACATAAAGCTCCATGAGAGCACACGTCTCCTAGTGCTTAGCACAGTGCCTGCCACCAGCACACACTCAATAGCCATTTACTGGGCTATGAACAGACACTTCTCGATCCACTCAATAGGTATGGTCTTCCTGCTAAAAGCAGCCTTCCCCCTAAGAAACACCTGGCTAAGCCAAAACCCAGCACCACTCCTGGATCAGTGAGGATTCCTAGCTGCACGCAACAGAAATGGACTGTGATTAAATGAAACAAACACAAGAGAAGAGGAAGGCTGCCTGTTGGAAAGCTCAGGAGCAATGCTCAGAATCATTGGGAAGTTAAGAGACAAGGCAGGCTGGGTCCCAGATCTCGGGCTGCATCTCGGGGAGGGTCTGGACCTGGCTACACATTCCCAATGGCCCCTGTGCCCTCCCAGCTTCCAAGTACACAATGCAGATACAGCAAATGTCCCAACTCTCTCGAATCTTTAAGTTGCTCCCTCAAAAGTCAAAGCCTCTGTCAGGAGCATCTAGGTAGCTGGGCTGAGGTTGCGTGCCCATGCCCTAGCTCCATAAGGTAGGCAGAAGGCACACCGGGCCCTTCGGCTTACCTGACACTCTCCAGGCGGGCACCCCTTTCCATACTTCAAGCAGAGAAAAGTGTTCAGATTCTGGGTAGTACCCCACCTTACCACCAGACATACGTCCACTACAACTCAGGGTCCCATCTTCGACTTCCAGAATGGCGTTTTTTTCCATCAGACTTTTAAAAAGCAGATGAACTTAAGTAGTAATAAGCTCTCTTGCTTGATGTATAATTGAAGTCAGTTTTGCAATCCAGTGTTTACAATGTGCTAAACCCACAGCCAAGAGGAAATACTCCTGCAGTCATAACTTGAGCCTCCGGTTACCAACAGAAGCTGGGGCTGCGTTTGGGGGGAGATGTTTAGAAAGAAGGCAAGCACCCCTGAGAGAGCTGGGTTGTCCCCAGATGTGGGCTGGATGTGATGGAGGGTTGGTTGCAATCTTGGCTGGAGGCAGGGTCTAGACAATGACTGTTCTTTCCTTGTAGCAATTAGCTTCCTCCAGGATCCTCAGCCCAAGGGCTGAGCCCTCCTCCTCTTCCCCTCCTGCTCTCCCCGAGTGTGTCCAATCTGTCGCCAACTCTCCCAGATGTGTCCTCTGACGTACACACTCTGCAGCATGCAGTGGTGATACCGTGTGGGGCTGCTGCTTTCCGGTGCCTGCATCTGCTCACCTCCCACCCCCCACAGGCAGCGCTGATTCCACAGCTGTCCCAATGCGAAGGCAGACATCACTGCTGGCACTGCCGGGGCAGACCACACATGAGTTCACAACCATATGAGCTTGTCTCAGGCCAAACCTCTGTGCCATCCTGAGTCCCCTGATATCTGTTACTAAAGTCTGAGATGGTGGGGACACCATCACCTGTTTCATGACTTTAGATAGAAACAAGATGGGTCAGTAACTCCCACTTCTGTGCTCTCAACTCTCCTTTCCCACACTGGAGAGGAGCCCCCTCCTGTTTGGCATGATCCTAAATGAGTAAAGGTGGGGACTATTTTGGAGATTGCAGGGCCTCCTTTCTCAGATGGCCAAGTGCCACCTCGATGATGACATCATGGCTTGAAACCATACTGAAGAAGGGAGGTTTGGGTCATTCCTAAAGTACTTCCAGCCAATAGTCCCTGTTTTCCACAAAGCACAGCTACGCAAATATGGTACATGTCATAATGGGTGCGTGTGCTTTCACCCAAGGAGCTGGGTCAGAGGGTTGAGTGGTTTTAGACTTTCTCCTGGTTCACCATTGGCCAGTGCAACAGGCATTGCAGAGAAACAAGCTGAGAAGCTTGGGCTGTAGTTTATCTCCTCCCACCCGAGGGAGGTAGCTTTGGGGAGCCTCCCAGGAACCGAAGCAGTGGGGACAGAGTGTCAGGCACCTGCTGGTCATGTGTTCCCCCATCAGCCATGTTAACTGGGGAAAAGGGAGAGGAAATAAGCCAATTAAATGTGTAACAAGTTCAGCCACATCCTGGCCTCCATCGAGACAGAAAGGTAGAAGGAAGTAAAGCTATTTCTGAAGGCCTGCATCTCCTCCCATGAATCTCTAACTAAATGCACAAAGTATTTAGTTAGAGAGGCTATTTCTTGTAGGAAGAGGGGGAAAAAATCAAGCTTCATTAAAATAAACAGCTACCACTCCAAGCCACATACTAGAAAATGTGCTGGAATTTAGAGGAATATTGAAGGCTGACACAAATGTCCACAGACTTTGGGTAAGAGTTGGATTTTCTAAAGGCAAATGTTATGTCCTGAATGGTCCTCCAATGATAAGGGAGCCGAAAGGTGCAGGGGAAGGTGTGGGTACCTGTGGACCAGCCCAGAGAATATTCTTCTCTCCACCGGTGTCTCTGCCTCCTCCCACCCCCTGCTCCAGCACCTTCAGGGTGAAGGCTCCTGGCTGAGAGAAACTTCCAGAAGAGGGTGGAGGAGGCAGGGAAACGGCCTCAGGGGATGACAGCCCACAGCTCCTGTGACAAAAGGCACACACCATCACACATTTTGGTAGTGCTCTGTAGGAAAGACCCAGAGGTAGAGCACGGCCCATTCAGAGGCACCCAAGGGAAAGGTTTCCTGAATGGGAGGCTTGAAACTGCCATTTGGGAAAGTCCAGATACATCCTAAGATCAAATCAACACACATCCTGGTGAATCACTAAGCCTCAAGGATAAGGAAGGAATACTCTGGACATCCAGGTGAGGAAAAGGAAATCACCTAAAAAAGGTAACAATCAGGCTCGCCCTAAACTGCTCACAGTGATATTCAATGCTAGAAGGACGTCCATGATTCTGAGCAAAGGAATGTATGTGACTATGTATCTGAAACCCAGGGGGGTGCTCCCTACCCAGTGCACACAGGTAGGCAAGGAGATCTGAGCATGCTCAAGAATACCGCAATTCAAAGAGCATAGCATCCACCCGCTATGGGGCAGAGTGCAGGATGGAATCAGGTAAACCCACAAAGTAAACAAAAGAGCTTAGAGCCTCTCCATCAAGTGTGGTCCTTGCAGCCAAAGCATTGACATGACACGGAAGTTTGCTAGGCCCCAGCTCAGACCTGCTGCACCAGCATCTGCCATTTAACCAAAGTCCCTAGCGATTCATATGCCCTTGAAGGTTTGAGAAAGATCACTGCCCTCAAAGAAAGAAGCCCCAGTGGAAGGTCAGGCAGGTGACAGCGCGTGAGTGTGGCAGCAAGGGAATGAATGAAGCAGCTACAAACCTCATCCATGTAAAAACAGCAGCAGAAAAAATCTAGAGGTGGAGGGAGGTAGAAGGACATCAACAGAAACCATGAAATTTTAAATCTGGGTATAAATCTCACCTTCCTCCAGCTAAATAAAGAAATAACTTTACAGAACACTATTGCAAACATTTTTTAAATGTGTAATGGAAAAAAATATTTCTGAACTTGAGCAATTTATGCAGCTTCATTTAATTTTTTTGTCTATTCAATTCAATTCAAATTACACATATTGCTTTTAATTTTAAAATGTGTACAGTAAGATTCTATTTTTGTAAAAGTGCTTCAATTTACCTAATTAGCTATCTTTCTATCAGAGAGAGAGAGAGAAAGAGCTATGATAGTCACCAAATGTTAATTTTTCCGTGGTGGAATTTGAAATGATTTTTTTTTCTTTTTCTTGGTGCTTTTGCATATGACTTGATTTTTTGGAAAAAAAAATAATGAGATTGTATGATTTTTACAAAAGAGGTTCTTAAAAAGCATAATCGGAAAAGTCTGTTTTAAATAACAGATTTAAATGATGTTCTAATTAGTACTTAAATTTTATAAATCTCCAGGAAAAACAATTACAGTGATGTTAAAAGAAGTCAAACTGGGAGATAAGCTGCTGAAAACTTAACTGTTCTAGGTCCACTAAACGCCTTTCCATTACAAGGCATTAGAAAACCCTTGCAATGTTTCCTGCTAAAAATCTCCTCCAATAATTTGCTAACTCTGAATCTCTCCAGGGCTCTGCCCTCCGAGGCTGGTGTCTGCATCTTCGCAGTGGCCCATCCTCCAGGTTGCCACTCTGACTGAGCTCACTGAGGCCTCCCTTCGTTTCTTTGTCTCCTGCTGCTCTCTGTACCTAGGGCAGCTAGACACAGGAGACCTGAAGCTTGTATTCCCTTAGCTGCACAATAACATACCCAGAGCTTTAAGCCATGCCCAGACCACTGGTTCTCACATTTTTATGGTTATCAGAATCACTCTGGGGAAACAGTAAAAATGTCATAGCCCAGCCCTGGCTGGTGTGGCTTGGTTGGTTGAGTGTTGTGCCGTACGCTGAAAGGTTGCCAGTTTGATTCTATGTTAGGGTACATAGCCAGGTTGTGGCTCTGTTCCCAGTCAAGGTGCACGTGGGAGGCAACCAATTGATGATTCTGATGATTCTCTCTTATTCAATACTAGATGCCTGGTGCACAAAAATTTGTGCACTTGGGGGGGGGGGGTCCCTCAGTCCAGCTTGTGCCCTCTCTCAGTGTGGGACCCCTCTGGGGATATCCACCTGCTGGCGTGCCTGGCCAGCCTGGGTGAGGGCTGATGGCTGTTTGCAGGCTGGCCAAGCCCCCCAGTGTGGACCATCACCCCATTGGGGTGTGGCCAGCCTGGGTGAGGGGTTGAGGGCCATTTCCAGGCTGCCCACAGTCCCTTCAAGTTTTGGGTTCCTACTGGGGTGCCTGGGCAGCCTGGGTGCAGGACTGAAGGCCATTTTCAGGCTTTCAGGCTGCCCACAGTTCCCATTGACCCAACGTCCCAGCAAGGCTGGCTGGAAGCAGGTTTCTGGGATTTATTTATCTTCTATAATTGAAACTGTTGCTTTAAGCCAAGGCCAAGGCAGGTAATGAAGCCTCCTGTTGGCTTCAGCTCTGTGGCTTCTATAATTGAAAGAATGTTGCCGTGAGCAGAGAGAGGCCCAGCAGGCCTAGGCAGGCAGTTTCCTCCATCACTGGTGCAACGGAAGCCTCCTGTTTGGTTCAGTTCCGTGGCTTCTATAATTGCAACTATGTTGCCGTGAGCAGAGAGAGGCCCAGCCGGCCTAGGCAGACAGTTTACTTCTGGTGCAATGGAAGCCTGCTGTTTACTCTAGCTACGTGACTGCCGGCCTCCATCTTGGCTGGGTTAATTTGCATACAGCCGCACTGATCGGCTGGTGGGCATGGGCGTGGCTTAGGTGTCCCATAGAAACAGTCAATTTCAATATTACTCTTTTATTAGATAAGATTAGAATAATATGCATGCATCTCTCTCTCTTTTTCTCTCTCTCAAACAAACAAAAACTCCATAAAAACATATTTGTTTAAAAAAATGTCACAGCTATGTCCCATCATCCTTTAAGGCTCCTGGGGAGCTTGCGTGCTTTAGCAGCTCGCCAGATAATCCTGATTCCCACCAAAGTGTGAGAACCGAATCAGACTGCCAGTGAGCTGCACTGGCAAACTTCCAACCTTCCAGAAGGTTCTAATTGTGGCTGGGGCTGAGAACCACTGCCCTCACATCTGCTCCTGGATCTAATGAAGGATGTGGGTTTCTGCAGCTCCCTTTCTCCTCAGGCAGCTGGAGGCCCTGTGACTTTGCAACAGAGCATGACAGATAGGCAAGTCCATGCCCCTGTTGACCACTCCTGTCCAGTGAAGGGCCTGCGTGCATTAAATACACTTACCTTGCTGATATCCAAATAGGGGACTTATGTCCCTTGCCTTAAGACATACTGAACCTTAGCTTAACTATACCGAAGTTGACTTTTAGATCAGTCTCATCTATTTACTCTGATGAAGCAACTTGAAGACCAAGGTGTCAGGTGGTGGCAAAGCCCTCCTTGACCCAGACTTTCTCCCACTCAGCCAGGAAATGCCACCAGATATTCAGAGCATGATGAGACACCTTTGAGATAGATTATTTAACACCTCCTCCTAGCAGTCACTTCCACCTCTCCCACTGTACTGAGAGAAGATTCCTCAAGGGACCAAGACCCCAGAGAGATTGCCCTAGAGTCTGGAACCACTGGGGTTTTCCAAGTCCTCTTCCTAGAAGTTGAAAATGCCAATGCAGTCTTTGATATTCATCCCGTAATATGATGGAGGCTGAGCTTCCCAAGGTCATAGAGTGAAATGGCTGAGAGCACATACTCTGGAGCCAACCTGCTTGGACTTAAACACTAACATTATGACTCAAGGTAAATCATTAAAGCTTCCTCTGTGCCTCAATATCCTCATATGTTAAATGGGATTAATAATTATACCTGCCCCACAGGATGTGTGAGAGTAAATGAGTGCACATATGTAAGTGGGACAGGATAGTGTCTGAAACGTAGACGGCATGCTGTAGTGCGTATGTTTGCTGTGATTTTTTTCTAATTGTACCTACGAGTCTGAATACAACTGGCCTTCTCTCCCCTTCAATTCCATGCCCCAAACCAATGCTTTGCCTGAGTGTGCTCCACTTCTCTGGCACCAGCTACTTTCAGTAGTTAGAACTCGGATACTAATAGCAAATAGAATCTTCTCTGTTTATCCCCACCTCTTCCCACTGTCCCAGTCATGCTGACTTCAGCAGAGTACCCAAGCCCCTCATGATGTTGCCATGGACCTGATGGTTGGCTGAGAGCCTAGGCACCTCATCAGTAATAATTCTGCTAAATAACTGTAACCCGTCAGCCTTGAGAAATGGGATAGCATCACCTGAGGCCGCCCTAGGTCCTGACCTAATCAACATGTTAATCCATACGGTGAAGGACAAATGTGTAAATGAATGTATATCAAGTCAGGAAGTGACAGAAAGCTGGACAAAATGGCTAAAACGCTGGGGAGTGAATTAAGATTCACTCAGACTGATCATGGGGGTTTGGAAATCTGGACTGAAGCCAAGAGAAGGTGATCTTTAGACAGGACAAGTCACGTTGTAAATCAAGAAGCCTGGGCTGTGCAGCACACTATGTAAAGAAGACCTAGGTGTGCCAGCTGGGAACCCCTTTCCTGCTCTGACCCAGGGCAGGGCTGCATCTCAGAAAGGCATCCCACTGCCCTCTGAATTCAGGAGGTCCCTTCTGAGGAATTCTGTATTTCTGTAGAAGCCATAGAGTAATAAATGCATTGGTGAGTAGAGTTTGCTGTTAATTCATTTATTGATGGATCCATTCACCATCATTTATTTCAGACTTTACTTTTGCAAGTAATTAGCTATGAAAAGGACCATCTGGTCTGGTTCTTCAGAAGGTCTAAAATTAGAGGCTGGAAGACCAGAAGGTGCATTGACGGAGCATAACCTTTCCAACAACCAGTGAGGAGTGAGCTTCCCGTAGCTAGATGTGTACAGTGGCTCTCAAGGCTGGGAAGGGAGCATAGCAAGGACTCCTACCGGGTTTGGTCCTCTTCCAAGTCGCCATTCCAAGTGTGTGAATCATATGATAAAGTTGAGGCAACAAGTAGAGGGAGGTTGCAGAAGGGGTAAACTGAGTCCAAATTCCTCCTTTCATACCCTAGCCAGCCAGCCCTCCCTTGTGCCTCCTGACCTATTTCTGTCCTGACCTAGGACCAAGGTGGCTCCTAACGCCTAAGAGGAATGCAAACTCAACCTGCAAGAGGCACCCGAGTTCAGCTCTCAGGGGGCAAAGATTAAAATGTTTGATATCAGACTGTGGTTGGTATCAAGCCAACCTCGTAGCTTGTTGGTCATATGTGCATTGCCTAGCACAATCTTTTGAAAGAAAACGTGGCATCACATATTGAAATTTAAGACGCCCATGCTCTTTCCCTCTGTAACCCCTTTCTGGGACTATATCATACGGATGTCCTTGCATTCCTGCAGAGCGCTCTATTGCACGAGGATGTTCACTGTGGCATTGCTTTTTTTATGTAAGGCTTCAGCAGCATGTTCCTATGTTTCCATTATTATTTCTTTTTATTGTATTGAAATATATGTGCTAGTAACATGATAATCATTTTAAATATTTGCAACCACATAATTCAGGGGATATTAAGTACAGTCACAATACTGCCTCATCATTGCCACTATCTATACCCAAAATATTTTCATCATCCCCAACATAAAACTCTGTATCCATTAAATGATGACTTCCAGTTCCTCCCTCCCCATTGCCCCTAATACCATCTATTCTATTTTTGTCTCTATGAATCTGCCCAATATAAGTACCTCATATAAGTGGAATCATAAATGTGTCCTTCTGTGCCTGTTTTCTTTCACTTAGTGTTTTCTGGGCCCATCCATGTTGTAGTATGCATCAATATGTCACTCCTTTTTATGGCTGAATAATATTCCATGGTGTGTGCAAGCCATATTTTTGTACGCATTCATCTCCTGATGAACACTTGGGGTGCTTCTATCCTTCAGCTATTGTGCATAATGCTGCTATAAACGTTTTTGTACAAATACCTATTTGAGTCCTTACTTCCAATTCTTTTGTGCAGTATTCTCTTCAAAGGTAAAAAGGTTAGAAATAACCAAGAGAACTAGTAATAGGGGATTAGTAAAATAAGTTATTGTACATCTACACATTAGGATACTACGCAATCCTAAGAGTGAGGCAGGTGTATGAGCCTTGGTATGGAGTCATCTATAAGACACATTCTGATGTGAAACAACAGGAAGGAGCAGCAGCACAGAGGAGTGCGGAGGCAGGAGGAGCAGTAGGCGTGCTCCATGCAGGCTGTCTCTGGAAGCTCACAGGTGCCAGGGAGAGCCGTGCGGAGGACCCAGGGCCAAGGGTGAGCCGTGAGGGAAGACTTACTCTTCACCATATGCCCTCTGTACTGTCAGAAATATTTTAAGGAACTGAATGTTTTGCCTTCTAAAATGTAATCCATATTTTTTAAGTGGCATGTGAATGCTTAAAGATCCGGAATTTGGCCCGACCAGCATGGCTAAGTGGCTGAGTGTTGACCTACTTTGAACCAGGAGGTCCCCTTTCAATTCCCAGTCAGGGCACATGCCCGGGTTGCAGGCTCGATCCCCAGTAGAGGGTATGCAAGAGGCAGCTCATCAATGATTCTCTCTCATCATTGATGTTTCTTTCCCTTCCTCTCTGAAGTCAATTAAATATGTTTTTAAAAAGAGGCTGAGTTTTATCATGAGTCCAGCAGAAGGTGGGGATGCTAAGCAGTCCTGAGAAACAGATGCAAAGCAAAAATGAAGCAAACAAAAAGGTCTGACATTGATCCCTTCAGGCCTACAAATATCACCGCTGCTACCCCTATCTTCAAACACTGAGCTCTCTATCCAAAGCTTCCCGGATGTGCCATTGCCTTTCAATTCCAATGCCCCTGTTTCTTTTCTTCCTCTCTCCCCAGAAAAGTAATTTAGAGAACTGCAGGATGAAGGGTATGGGCTCACTCTGCCTGGCTGCTCATGCTTCAGTCTCCCGGGAAGGAGAGGCCATCGAGTGAGTCTTCAAAGTCACAAAAAACCCCTGCCCCGAGGAGGGTCAGGCTCCCTCCCGAGAGGCCTCAGTCATCCTCCTCCAGGCCAGGTATGTAAAAAGGGGTTTGCTCAGAGCCAGCGGAACAGACCTCGTGGGATGATAATCAAATCACATTTGAAAACGAGATGAGGAAGGGAGTCAGAACAAAAGCCTGGGAACAGAAAAATAAGGTGGAAGCTGCAGAAATTGGTGCTCTGTATTCTAAGGGCTTCCTGGCTCCTAGCGGGGTTTGAGATTAGTGTTGATAATAGCTTCGCCATAGGACCACAAAAAATCAATGGAACTGAGACCGAGGCAGGATCCATTTATCTTCTTGGGGTAAAATAGAAGGTGTGATTTTAAAAAGACAAATTATACCAAATGTGTGTAATTGATGTGCATACACAGAACCATGTGAGGAAGGCCAACTGCACACAATTGCACAATACCAGGCATTATGCTCATCAAGAGTTTCTTGTAACAATGCTAACCCCAGGGCACGGTTCAAGTACTCTGGAGAGTAATGCTGGGCGTTGAGTTCTAGAATTCTGTGCATTATTTTTGCCTGGTTAATTATTTGTTTGAAAGGGCATGAAGAATACCAAAAGGAACAGCTAAGTGGCAGGTCCTGATTTATCATGAAACTACTTGGTTGGGACAGGACTTCAGACCTCACTTAATCCATCCCTCTGCCTTTAATTCCAAGGGACTATCTACCCCTCCAATAAATGTTTGCCCTTAGCTTAAAGCTTCTATTTAGGTAAGTTTTTTTCTCACTTTGCTGTATATACACTCTCATGGGCAGGATGCTGGCCTCATCACCTCTATGGTGTCCATACATGACACACACATGGGTCTCAAAGTTGTTTGATTGAATAACTGATGGATGACTTAATTGAGATCTTGTTGTCCAACCCAAGAAGACAGAAGTTCAGAGCTGGGTATTTCACAACCAGTTTTCTTGCTCAGCTGACAGTGCTAAACTAGTCAAGTTCTGGGGTTCAAGTTAGTCCTTAGAGAGGTAAACTACCAGAAAGGGGATAGATAAGAGTGCAGAGGGATGAGCAGCAGTGCTGCCCGGTGTCTGGAGGTTGGGGGATCGAGGACAAGGCCCATCTCCACAGAGTTCACTGTCTGTCCACAGCTGACATGCTTACCACCTCTGGAAACAGTATGGAGCAGTACCTACAACACCTGAAAGGTGAGGAAAAGAGCCACTTCCTGAAAGCTTTCTTGAGCCTTCTAGAAAGGGCCAAAGGTCACCCGAAGCAAGATGCTTTATCTTGTGGTGCCATCCAACATTATGTCTAGAGGCTTCTTCAGCCCCTAGGTTGAGCCAGAGAGGTGCCAGGCTACCCTTTAATCATTTTCCTTTTCCTCACAAAGCCTGGCTGTGCATGGCTCCTCCCATCCCTTCCCCTGCAGATGACCCTCCTCCTTTACTATGAGGCTGGAGAAGAATGAGTGCCCTCCCCATCTCTCCTGGCCACCTTCAGTGTCTCTGCGGCAGCCCATGGTCTTCCTTTCCCATCCAACAAACCCCCTGCTCTTCTCTTGCACAGGAACCTTGCGGGTCACAGGGAGAGGCAGCCCCTACCCTTAAGAAGCTCTCAGACCAACCCCTTCTCTCCATCTATCTGATTTCATCCTTTTCAGATCAGAGTCAGGCTGGGGTTTTTCAAATAGTCCTTCTCTATCTTGCAAATTGCTGTTTCTAGTCACAATCTCCTTCCCTTAGGATAAACAGTGGATCAGATCTTCCCTCTTCCCTCTTCCAACAACAGCAACAACAGTAACCAAAACAAAAAACCTTCGGCATGCTGATTTCCCATCAAGCCCTCTGTGTCTCTTTACTTTTCTTTAAAATATGTACTGAGCTGCTTCCACTTCCTCAATCCACTCAGCCTTTCAACTCGGGAAGGGGTTGTCTCTATTGTGCTTCCATAACTAAAGGTCACGGGTGACTGGCTAGGCATCAAATCCGCTTCACTCAACACCCTCTCAGCCACTCGGCCTACAAGACCATGACCGACCAGTCTTCCCTATTCAGCCTTCTCCCACCCATCCTGTGCTTCCTTGCACAGACTCTGTGCTCTCCCTGCCTCTCTGGTGTGACTTCTTTGTCTCCCTTGCTGGCTTATCTTCCTCCTGCTGCTGCTGCCATGTCCCTCAAAGCCCAGTGTTCTCATATTCTCATTCATATTCTCCTTCTCCCTCTTCCTCTCTCTCTCCCTCTCCCTCTCCCTCTCTCCATTCTGCTTCTTAGCAATTATGACCCAGTTTAAACTATCTAGTAAATACTATGCACAGAGAGCATGGTAGGCACTACTAATGTAGTGAAGAATTATGATTCTTTTAAAAAGCTAGCAAACAAATGGAGGGTGCAGAGAAATGAATGACTGAATGCACTGTATTAAGAAAACTTCCTGACTCAACATGGGAACAGCAGCCCCAAGGTGCTCACTATTTTTCAGTATAAGTATTATGGTGTTGAAAACTCACACTTTAGAGTAAGGAAGAACTTTCAAAGAAGGAAGCAAAGGGAAAATCACACAGAAAAACAAACAAATTAATAACCTACACTTCATCAACATGGTAAAGTTTGTGGCAAAAATACAGTGTTAAATCAAATTACAAAACTAGAAAAAATGAAATATGTATGACAAAGGTTCGTATCTTTCAAATCAATAGAAAATGGATAAAGAGTGAATTCACCATAGAAGAGGTACAAATAAGCCCTTAGTCCAACTGCTAATAAAATTTAAAAATCTAAATTAAAATAACTAAGATTTAGCATTTTTTAGCTATAAGAGTAGAATCAGAAGAATTATAATGGTTATTGTTGGAAACATCAAGGAGTAATGGTCACTTTCTTGGGCACCCAGGATATGAATGGTACATCAGGACAGCATTTCTGAATGGCAGTCAGGAATTCTGGTCAAAAGCTTTAATAATGGGGAACACTCTAATTTAAAATTTTTACTTATTGGAATTTATCTTGAGAATGTCATCCATTAAGTTATCAAAAATATGTGAACAAAAAACTTGATTAGGTATTGTTTATAGTAGCAAGAGAAAAAAATTGAAACGACCTAGATGGCTAAGTGGAATAAGTCATTGAATTTGATAACAGGGACACTCAATGACATGGAGGGAGAGACAATATATTGTATTTTTAAAAAGTCATGAACATATAGGACACTATTGTTTATAAAAGAAATTCACACACACCTATTAGCAGTAGTTATGTCTACCAAGATTACATGAGGTTGTTTCCTTTATGTTTATTGCATTTCTACTTTTACTTTCACAATGAAGGTGAATTTGTAAATGATTTTTTTAAACTTGTTTTAAAATACAATTAAAGAGCCAAGAGTGCAATTGTTGGGTTGTATGCTAAATACATGTTTAATTTTGTAAGAAACTGTAATATTTTTTCCAGAATAGCTATACCATTTTACATTCTCTCTGACAATGAAACATATTGGATGTTTCTCTACATCCTTGCCAGCATTTGGTGTTACCACTATTTCTTCATTTTAGCCATTCTAATAGGTGTGCAGGGATATCTTATTGTACTTTTAATTGGTATGTCCCTAATGGCTAATGATGTCGAATGTCTTTTGATATGCTTGTTGGCCATATGGAGAAAAACGAAAACTATGTTCACATAAAAATATGTATGTGAATGCTCACAGCAGCTTTAGTTGTAATTGCCCCAAACTGGAAACAACTCAAATATCTCTCAACAGTTAAATGGTTGAACAAACTACAGTACATCCATACTATGGAATGCTACTTAGCAAGTAAGAAGGAATACATTCTTGATACACACAATAACTTGAATGAAACTCAATGGAATTGTGCTCAGTCGCTAAAGGTTACATATTGCATGATCCCACTTATATGGCATTCTTAAAAAGACAAAACTATAAAGATGAAGAACAGCTTTGTGGTCAGGGATGAGGGAGGAGGAAGAGGAAGGGAGCTGGTTATGGCTATAAAATGCTTGTGCTAGAGCTGCTCTGGGTCTTCAATGTGGTGGTGGCCATATATATGATTATACACATATGATAAAATTGAATAGATCTAAACATACCCACAAACATGTGAGTGCATGTAAAACTGGTGAAATCTCATTCAGGTCAAGGGCTGTATTACTATTCTTATGCAAGATGCCGCCATTGTGGGGAGCTGGATGAAGGGCACATGGGTCCTTCTATACTATTTCTTACAATTGCTTTTATTTTGAGATAATTACAGATAATTATAATGATCGACTATCTCAAAATAAAAAGTTAAAAGTGGGCCATAAAAATACATAATGCAAAGGCAACGAGGTACATGGTAGACATACCTATGCAAAGAGCAATGTGAACACGTAGGTTGGGGAAGGCACAATGGGCATTTTGCACCACCGTGGATTCAGGGAGGCCTTTCTGGAAGATGGTATGCCTGAGGAGTCTGGAGGTGCTGAGAACAAAAGCATTCCTGGCATGCAATGGGGAGCCAGCCCCAGATCCTGTGATGACTCTTATCTCCAAGGCCTCAGAAGCCTGCTGGGGAGGAGCAAAAGGGAGGGCACCCTGGGAGAAGGTGTGTCCTGGAAAGGCTAAATTTTCCCCCTAGTATGTTACTTCATTCATTTACCATAACACTTATTTTATTTATTCATTCAATCATTTGTTCAACAAATACCTTCTATGTCCCAGACACTGCACCATGCCCTATAGATAAAATAATCTTAAAAGAATATCATTTCCCACCCCAGCCAACACCTTGACAGGGAGATAGATAAATAGAAAAATGCAAATACATAATTTTGTGAAATAATAGCGTGTATACAGACTGCCTAAGAAAGGGGCACTGAACCCTAAAGGGCTTCCTGGAAGAGGTGGCATCTGGGCTAAAACCTGAAGCATCAGTGAAAAAATTTTAAATGAGAAGAAGGTAGGGAAGGATGACCTTCAGGGTGAAGGGAGTCAGTAGCTTGTACAAAGGCTGAGGTAAGGATGTCCTAGTATGTCACAGCTGGGGAAAGCCAAGCCATTAAATGTGGCTAGAGTGTAGACTCAGAAACCTGATAAGACTTGAGTGAGGCTGTTAAGTTCATCAAACCCAGGATCCTACAGCACCCTGAATGCCATGGTAAGATGTATGGACTGACTCTTAGGGGGATGGAGGAGCCACTGAAGTCTTTTCCACATGGGAGAGGCTCATGATTAGACCTGGACCATAAGAAGATGACTCTGAGAGCAGTGAGGGAAATACGCTGGGATGGTGCAGGGAACCCCAGCCCCATCTGTGCTCCAGGTGAACACTACATCCCGTCAGAGCTCTCACACAGCTTCCTGGGCTCCCACTGCTGTGGTCAGTGCGTATACCCTCAGGAAGCACTGCGCTCCGATGGTTTATGGAGTTCTGAGCTCCTGAGCCAAGCTCTCTCCCATCCCCAATCAATTGCTCCCTGTCACAAGCTGATCTTGTTTCAGTGCTTTACTTTCTGGATCATAAAGTTGTCCTCTGTGTGACTTAGGAGACTCTCTGGAGCTGGGCATTTATAACCCAGAGATACCTGTGCAGTCAGCAGGCCCCATTAGTGTGCTGCTTGACAATTTAGCTGTCCCCTCCAAGGCCAGGATTAGATCTATCTGTTTCCCCAGGTCTGGCTCGCCTGGCATCAGATGAGACTGGATGGCTTCCCGGGAGCAAACGGGCATGCTCCAGAGCAGCCGGCAACCCATGCAGCTATGACTTCCAAGGAGACAGAGCAAGGACTACAGACAGGCAACCTGCCAGTGGGGGACCCTTCTGACCAGGCAGGCATCATTGTGTCCATCAATGGAAGGATCCGAAAAAGTTGAATGGCACACACACCAGGACTCAGTGTCACAGAGAGCAGAGAGCTGTGCCCTCCTACAAATGACAGGGCTCGCCTGTGTGTGGTGCTGAGGTCTCCTTGAGGACCAGACATCTGGGCTGAGATCTGATGTAGGGAATGAGAGGAAGAAAGGAGGGAGAGATCCAGACATGGGGTCAATATCAGAAAAGTCTCAGATTTGAAGAGAATGTGGGAAGCAACCAAAGCAGGCCCCTAGTATGGGTAACCAACAAGGGGTAAAGTGGTTTGTGGTGGGGTCTGGGGTGACCATGCTGATATGGGGGCCAGTTCAGCCCAACTGGTGAGTTAGAGTCCTAAGGAATCCCCCTAGACCCCTTCATCTGGAGGGTTGGAAAGGGTACTTCTTAAATCTTATTCTTTTCAGGGCTAACACCCTTACAGATAGAGAAGCTACAGGGCTCCACTCCAAAGCAGGGAAACAATTCAAGGCCAAGGTTTTACCACTACCACTACTCCAAACTTGAGGAGATCAGCTCTGGTTGGAAACATTAACAAATCCAAGGCCAGGGGAGTACAGTGCCTCCATCAAAGATGTGCAGGAACCCAGCTGAGCTTTCCACCTTCCCCAGGCACAGAAAGGCGCTCAAATTATAGTTCACTGTGAAGAAAAGTGGACCTCAGGCAAAGTGGGTAGAGAGTCAAGGGAAGTCCTCCATTCCATATAGCAAAAAGGAGCTTTGCACAGAGCTGCCCTTGTCACAGTGTGAACAATACGAAAAGAAAGGAACAGTGGCACAAACACGCTAACCCATTATCAAAAAATAAAAAAGAAATATAGAAATGTAGCATTAAAAAAAAAAAACAGTAAAAGAAGTCAGTATAGAAGAAATTACAGTCCAAGAAAGAAGAAAATTATCCATAAGGATTCATATTCAGAAGAATTCAATAATACAAAAAAGCTCAAAACCAGATAACACAACAAAACAATAAAATTAGAAAGGGAGATTACACAGTTAAAGAAACAAGTTATGGGTCAAAATAAACAAACAAACAAATAAATAAAAATGACTACAGAACTGATAAGAGTTTAAGATCAAATCACTGACACAGAGTAAATACATCTATATATATAAAACTCTAATATGCAAGTAAACCGAACGACGGAACAACTGAACAACTGGTCACTATGATGTGCACTGACCACCAGGGAGCATATGCAGAACATGGTGGGCATCAGCAGCAGGTGGCAGAGCGTGGGACATAGTGGGCATCAGCCACAGTGAGATGGGAGAACAGATGAGCAGGGACACCAGATCAAGGCAGGGCACCGGTTGCTGTCATCAGGGTGAGCTTCCAGTGGTTACTGCAAATTCTTTGCTCCTGCATGCTGCAGTCCCACCTGGCACTCACACCTGCTACTACTGCCAGCCCCGCTCGCACCTGCAGCCAGCACCAGAGCTGCTGCTCACACCTGTAGCCAGTGCCCGGCACTGGTCCCAATCTCCCCTAAAGGCTTCTCCACCTCCCCCTGCTCCTGAGGGGTGACTGAGGCAGCAGCAGCTGCTGTCACACTTGCTGACGGCGCCAACCCCAATTGCTCTGAGGCAGTGTGAGTGGGGCCAACGCCATAAGCACATGGGAGCAGCGACAGCAGGAGTGGGAACCAGCGTGATAGGAGGGGCCAGGTGGGGGTGTGGAGGATGGGCCAAGAACCGCCTCTGTGCCCACTGTAGCCTCACAGCCCACAGTTCTTTTCAATGTGCACAAATTTGTGCACTGGGCCTCTAGTAGAAACTAAATGATTAAGAGAAGAAAAGGCTCAACATAATCTGTGGAGGACAACTGGTATCCCTAAATTAGAGGCTCTGGCCAAAGAAAACCCAGTTTTCAGAGAGCTAGTATAAAAAAAAAAAAAATCTTAAAAGGAAGGCTTAATTAGCAAAGGCAAAGGCAGAGCTTAGTGAAGCTGCTGAAATTCAAAGATAGAGAAGTATTCAGCCAGCAAACAGAACCACAAGTCAGCTCTAAAGGGAAGCACAGGCCACCCACAGACGTGGCTACAGTGACATTCACAGGTAGATGCTCTCACAGATGCAGAACCTCAGGTAACAGGGAGTCTTTTTAGGCGAAAATTACTTCATAATAAAATTAGATCAACCAAGAGATCAATCAAAATAATGATTTCAGTATAGATAAATTGCGATGAAGTGGCTAGGAATCCTTACAGTCTTTTAAAATATGGAAATAAAACTAAAACATTCTGAAATTACTATAAAGCTTAAGTTGAAAAGATAATTTTAAAAAATTAAAAAATTAGGAAGCAGGGAAATGGAAGGAAATAGAAGAAACAGAAGTATATACCAATTTCCTCATCTTTCCTAGCAAGAGGTTAATTGATACTATTTAAATCTGAAATATGAAGTTCAGGATAATGATTCAAATCTCATTGTTTTTATAATATTTTTTCTTAATTCAACAGCATCTTTCAGAAATATAATATATTTTGTGGTGAAGAAACATTTATCAAATGTAGCTATTTCCTCCATTTTATAGTAGTTTCTTTTTCTTCAGTTATATTTAAATAAAATTAAATTAATGTTTTAAGGATTTCCATGATCACATTTTTCTAAAGTTAGTTCTGACTCTCCATCTATCTTTCTAACTATAGTGAAGACAGATTATAGAGACACATCCATCAAAAGTGGTGTTGACCTAAATTTAACCACAGTTGTGTCTGCATTTTTTGAGCCATTTTTCACTTTCCTCATTAACCTTTTTTTGTTTGCTTCTCTGAAATGTTAATAGAAATGTGCAATTTTTATAAAAACAAAGTCACTTTTCAAAAAATAAAGATGCCACACAAAAATATCAATAACATGTTGTATAAGTTAAAGTAATCATTATGATTTATTTCCATGTTAGCAATTCCCATTTACTAGCCCCTGTTTGTTCAAACATTTTCAAAATATCCCTCTCTGGTTCTGAAAAGACATTTGTAATGTTCCCGTTCTGATGCAGTCAATGCATACACTAATTCACATTGTTTTCCCCTCTCATGCCCTCCAATCAAATATCCAGACTTTTCGATTTATGACACATGCAATTGGACCCTGCCTCATTGCTTCCATTGAAGGGCCAGAAACACAAAGCAGGCGGGAAGTTTGAAATACTTTCAGGCATCTCTATTTAGTTTACGCAGAAGACCTTTGTAAAGTGTCGAATTTCTCATCGCGCCCTATAAATATGGCTGGATAGATTCTCAGGGCAGGCACATCTCAGTCACCTTCCCAGAACAGACTGAGACATAGAAGACATAGAGACTGAGACATGTCATGTTTTCCTTCTTTCTTTTCTTCCTATTTTCTTCCTCCCTTCTCTCCTTCTTCCTCCTCCTCCCCTCCTTTCTCCCTGCCTTCCTGCTCCATCGTTCTTCCTTCCTCTCTCTTTCCTCTTCCTCTTTCCTTTTCTCCTTCCTTCCAGCCTTCCTTCCTTCCCACTGTGCCCTTCACACTTCCATCACACTACGCTGTGGACCATCTCCTGCTGCTCTGCCTTCCACCCATTCTCTCTTTTCTCCTACCACCCACCTATTCCTCTAAATTATCCCCAACAGCAGTGATTCAAAACCTGGGTGTTCTGAAACAGAAATTCTCAAAGTAGACAGAAATAAATCCAAGGATACCAGAATTTCATAAATAGAGAATAAGTGTTTGGGGAGGGATTGCAGTACACACAAAGCCCTGTAAGTAATACAAGGAAAAACCGCATGGCTGTGGATGCCTGAATAATTATACTGAGTATCCGTCATGGCCATGCAGCTAGTCTCCATTCGCATAAGCAGGGGGGGTAGGGGGTGGAGGGGGATCTCCTTGTACTGAGAGTTCCGTTTCAGTCTGACAGTGCATTCATTTACTGTGGTTGCTCTTGTTAGGGCAGTTAGCACCTCAACATACAATTTGTAGAACCTGACAGTGATATGTTCCGCTTACGTTTACTCATTTAAGCAGGCTAACTGCTCCTCTTTGGGGGAAAAAAATCACTTAAGCGGTTCTAGAACCGTGATTACCAAACAGTAAGCTGAGGACTACCTCCAATAGTCAACATAATATTCATTTATTTGCTCATCAAATCCCACTGGCATCTCTTCAGCTCTTGCCTACTATGTGCCCGGCTCGGAGCCCAGGACTTTATATTCATTCTCTATCATAACAGCCCCCTGGGCTGGCAGGCCTTTCACAACACAGTCCATGGCTCAGATTGAAGAGCAAGGACTTGGGCCCCCCTCCAATCTCAGCATAAGGCAGGCTCCTTACTGGGTACCAGCTCAGACCCTGGAACAAGGCCCAGCTCCACAATTTCTGTTCAACCTCGGACAAGTCACAGCTCTGGGGATCTGAGCCCTCCTTGGCAAAATGGAGCTGATGAAAGTAGCTACAAACCCCCTACTCTGGCATTAGTCTGCTCAGCCTGCTGTAGCAAAATCTCAGACCGGTAGCCGAAACAACAGAAATGTGTTTCTCACAGTTCTGGAGGCTGGAAGTCTCTGATCAGGTGCCAGCAGGGTTGGTTTCTGGTGAGATCGCTCTCCTCGGCTTGCAGATGGCCTCACTGTGTCCTCACATGGCCTTTTCTGTGTGTGTGGAGGGAGAGCTCTGGTGTCTTTTCCTCTTTGTGTATGGACATTGATCCCACCCTATGACTTCACTGAACCTTAATCATCTACTTAATGGTACTATCTCCAAATTCAGTCACATGGGAGTTAGAGCTTCTGCATGTGAGTTTGGTGGGAATACAATTCAGTTCCTAACGGTTGTGATGGTTAAAATCACTAATACATGTAAGGTACTTAGGTAGGATAGTGCCCATACATACTACATGCTTAGTAAATATTTGCAATCATTATTAGTATTGTTATCAAAATGTTGAGTCATAATAGGCTAGTGCCTGAAGAATGATGAGGGCCCAATATTTTATGATTAACTAGGTTTGGAGGAGTTGTATAAAGAAAGGGAATGTCCTTCATCTTATGATCAGTTATAGACCAGCTCTTCCCACAACTGAATCTGCCAGAACTGAGAAACACTAGAGGCATAAATGTGATTATGAGATTTCTACAAAGACTAAATGTGCACAAAGCTTTTTACAAAGATTGAATTCTTAACTACTTAAATTCTGAGATTGTGTCATTTCCCCTTTTATTTTTGGAAACATACAGTTAGGCAGTTGTAGGACTATGATGATACACATTACATTCAAGACAAAAAAAAAATCCCTCCCTTTGCCTGATTTTGGGTGACCTTCCATTAAAAAAAAAAAAAAAAAGAAGATGCATCAATGATGGAAAGCCGCTCTTGTTTTGGGGTGTGTGTGTGTCCTTAATGAAAAGCTTCTATTAGTAACGTGATATTTTGGGGATCATTTCTGGTCCAAAGCCCATGGGCTAGTGGTCCAGTATAGACTGAAAACTTAAGAGTTCTCTGCCTCAGGCCTCCATTATCCAGGTGGGTAAGGCGGATCAAGGCATCACCTGGGTGTTTCTAAATGTTCTCTCTGAAGTCTGGAATCAGCTGCACTTAGGATGGGATGCTCGGTGCCATACACAGAGCACATTCAATGCACCTGTGGGACTGGCAATTAAGAAAGCCAGCCTCCTTTATGCCACATTGCATTTGACAGGAATGACTTAAAAGGAAGCAGCTAAGAGATGAAGCAACAGAGCTGGCTGAACTCTGGCTGAGTTTGCTGAACACTCTTGTCACCTCTTTTCCCAAATGAAAAGGATGGTTCCATGGAGTAATCATAAGGGATTCTCCTGGCACTCACATTCTTTAATTATCCGGAAAACAGTCACTCCCCAGGATCTTGGGATGAAGTGGGAGGGCTGGCATTTGAATCATCACATCCTGACCTGGTGTGTTAAGCAGGAATTTATAATCTAAAGCCACAGGGAAAATACAGCCTTCTTATGTGCATCTCATTCTTGAGCTGTTAGTGAAATCTGTGTGTAATGGCCCCATTCTGGGGCAAACACATTTTCTGCTTGGCTGGAATCGGGCGTGACTCCTGACCAGAGGCTTCTGGGCCGTCCCCAAGACCATCTGCTGTAATGAATGAGCCAATGATCCGGGGTTGAACACACAAACCTCAGAATTATGGGGTTCTGACATCAAAAGCGAACGGGTACACTGACCCTAAGCATCTACGGTAAAGGTAGGTGCTCTTGGAAGAAAGGAGCCTCAACAACATAAAAGTAAGAATGACAGCACCACCACCAGTAACTGGAATGCTAATATTTAGTGAGGGTTTGCTCCATTCTAGTTAACATGATGAGCATTTTACTCATCTCATTTAATCCTCCCTACAGCCCTACTAAATGGGTTCTTTATTATCCCATTTTATAGAGAAACCTGAGGCACAAGTAGCAAGTGGTGAAGTGGATATAGGAAAGTCCTCATTCCTATTATCAAGATGCTTTTGAGTCTCTGGAGCAGGCATCCTCAAACTACGGCCCGCGGGCCACATGCCGGGTGGTTTTGCCGCCGCTGCCTGTCCTGCTTAAAATAAGATATGTGCAGTGTGCTAGGAATTTGTTCATATTTTTTTTAACTATAGTCCGGCCCTCCAACAGTCTGAGGGACAGTGAACTGGCCCCCTGTTTAAAAAGTTTGAGGACCCCTGCTCTGAAGAAATAAAAGGCACGAAAGGCCAGCTTAGCTCAATGCCACCTGGCAGCTATGTTTAATTGCCCTGGTGAACTCCAATGAACCCACCCAGGGGCAGGCCGAGGGTCCCAGGGGTCAACCTAAGTCTTGTGGGGAGTCTAATGAAGGTGGCTCAGAGCAGGAACCCAACAGTCAGGATGGGAAAGTCAAGTTCAGCCGTGCAACAAAAAGGACTCAACTAAAACTGTGACACCAGGGTGGTGGTCTTCACCAATCCAGCTTCCGCATGGAGTAAACTTTAAGGATCACAAACCTCATGAGGTCCCCACCAGGCTCCACGCCCTCCATTAAGGTCACCCAAACTGCCTCATCCTGCCCACAAGGAGGAGTGTGATATGACTGTCCCCCCTCTACCACCTCATCTCTCCTTTGGCCTCAGGCCCCCACAATCATACTCTCCTTTTGTAGCACACGTACTCGCAGTACATCCTCACCCCAGGAAACATGCCTGGTTCAGCGTGAGGCCACCAACATGGCCAGGTGGCTCAGCACAGGCCCTGGGGCTGGGAGCGCTGACCTCGCTGGAGCTATGAGCATCCCTCTCTGGAGCCTGGAAGTAGCCAATCCCCCAGACCTTCCAAAGAGACTCCTTGGAGAAGCAATATTCTATTCTGCTGTCTGCTCAGCATCTGATGTTGCCCCAGCCACTTCTTGGCCTTTATTCTTCCTTTGGACTCTACCTTCTCCCATGTCTCCCCTCCCCCAAACCCCAACCCCTCTAGGCTTTAGCTGCAGAGAGGGGATTCGTGAAGGCTGCTGCTGTCAGGTTTGCTGTCTGTCCACGAGGCTGCTGTGCCTTAGTGGGGAGGGGAAGAAAGCCCTGCTGCAGGGGAGCTTCCAGCTGGGGGCCACTGGGAGGATGGGTCCTTGCCCTGAAGAGGGTCATGTTGGACTGTTCCCAGGCCTTCATATTCAGCTGGTGGTGAGAGAGGCTCAGCCATAGTCAGGAAAGCTCGGGCCCAGCAATTCTGACCCACTCCCAGTTCATCCCCTGGGCCCCTTTGGAGATTTTTTAACACGAACGCATTGTGCATAAGAAACTCCCTATGGCCACGCAGAGTCACCCACTTCCTTGCAGGGCACAGCATTTATCCTTCGCCAGGCAAGTCCGCAACTGAAGTCACACTTACCTTCCCTCCAGACCTGCAGAGCCCTCCAGAAAGGTGGGGGAGGATGTCACTGTTGCTTTGTGGATGAATTGCTGAGACCAAGGATGTAACTGCCACACAGTGTGGCAGCAATACTGCAGAGGGATGCAAGCTTCCTGAATACTTGTCCAGACTTCCACCCACTACCTCTGTCTTGCATTTGGGTCCCTGCCTGGAAGAGGGACCCAGGAGAGGCAGCCACCCACGGCAGGCCCTTCAGAAAAACAAAGCCCTTCCCAGGGGGCATTCCTGAGGAGATGCCAGACACCTGTTGGGGGGGTCCTACAGCCCAAGGACCCAAATGATCTGATTTGCATGGAGCGGGGTGGGGACGAAGCTCACCGTCTAGGCTTCTGACTCCACGGAGAGTCTCCCAAGAACATTGTCCTCTCCCCGGCACCTCCATGTCCCTTCTTGCTCTGAAACCCCCCAAACGCACAGCCCTTCCCAAGGAGATCCTCTGGCCAGAAGAGGAGTCTGAACCCAGACTGTGAGTGAGGGAGAATTAGCACTGAGCCCCACTGAGCCATGAAGGAACTGAAGAGGTGAATCTTTTGCACCTGCAATTAGTCACGCTTGCAGAACTGTGCTCACAACTAGTTGCACCTGCGAGTGGTTAATTGCTAAATAACAAATGCAATTAGGCACTTACACGTTACTTCCAAGACGAAAGTTGCCAACGGAGCAGTCACTAGCATGTCTGTGGTCATGCACGTGCGTGATCACATCCACGGGGGCACATGTACATATTGGATGCAAGGGCATACACACACATATATATACAGAGGCACACACACACGCTCCCTGATGAAGGCATAAACACTGAACAAAGCAATTTGATCCTCCAGGTTGGAGACTGAAAGACACAAAGGGGAGCCTTTTTATTAAAAACATCAAGAAGCCGCATTAAAGGAATCTAGGTTAACCCGAGCCTTATATCGACACACAGGACCCAGGCGAAGGCTCGTGCACCAGATAAGCACAGCACGGGCTGCAGATTGCTCTTTTGATAAAGACTAAGCAATCGTGAACAACAAATTGCACCTGGCACACGGGGCGGCTGCAGAAAAGGCCGATGCGTTCAGGCCTCACTGACTGTTGTTGATCCCCGATGTAAACCATTATTTAACTGCATGGCCATAATTGGTCTATTCACATGGTCCCTTCCCCCCTCCCCCACACAGACACGCCAATCTCAAAATACCGCTTTAGAAAGTAACACACAAAATCAAAGAGTGACCTTTAAAAATTCTGTTTAAGGCCTCCTCTGTAGCCCTTTCCCTCTTCCTCCAGTTTCTCTGAGCTGTGATACCGAGTTGTCATATTTTTAAAAATATTTCCCTTCCAGCAGCTGAGTGAGGAGGAATACATCTGTGTATTTAATTGCCGTCGGTTCAGACGTGGTAGACTGAAGAACCTCTTCAGCGGTAATGAGATGCGCTAAGGCACAGAACCGGTAGGCTGAGGGGCAGAGCTGAAGGTCGGGTTTTGAGGGAAGCTCTGCTGATTTACAGAGCACCTTTCTGTGGGATCAGAGCACGTGCCTGCCTTCGCACACAGCCATGCCGCCCCCTCGCCATCAATCTTTCCTTCTATGTGAAAAGAATCAATGCCCCTCCTTCTCTTCTCCTTTCTTCCCTCCTCTCTTTCCTTCTTCCATTCTCTCTTCCCTTCCTTTCTTTCTCTACTTCATTCATTCATCAAAAAGAAATCAAATGATCAGAAATCACTGAAAATGATCCCTGCCTTCTAAACGCTAAGTACAACTGCAGAGAATAATCATTGATTATGGTTTCCAGGTCTCTGATTCAGAGGGGAAAATGCATGAGCATTAAAGACAAGTAATGTACCCAATGAAGAGTAAGGACTCGGACTCAGCCCAAATTTAAGCCTCAACTGTGCCCGCTTAGTAGCTGTGTGACCTTGGACAAGTGACTTAGCCGTCAAGGCTACACTAGCTCACTTATAGATGGACGTAAGAGAGCCAACCACGCAAAGCTACAGTGAGGGATGAACTCTTAGCAAAGTGTCTGGCTTATTGTAAGGGTTCAAAAATCGTGAAATAATAGTCACTGTTATGCTTAACCATTAATTACATTGTTAAGGAAGGATCCACCAAATACATGTTTATCATCATCATGGGTTGGCAAGGGTTGTGTTTCATGTCATTGAAAGTCCTGTCAGTGGAAGAGGGAACTGGTGGGTCTTGCATTGACAATTAAATGCCCTCTGGCCAACATGCTATGAGGAAGTTCAAGCCACATTGGGGGCAGGCTGTCCTGTAAGGCTCCCCTGTTCCAGAACGCTTAGCTGAATTCTGCCTTCTAGTGATCCCAGCCCACAGCTATACCAGACATGTAAGAGAAGAAGGCTCCCAATGTTTCTGTCTCCCAGACACTCAAATCTCCCAGCCGAGGCCCCTGCCATTTGGTGCAGAGCCAAGCCAGCCCTGTAGTGCCCTGTCCAAATTCCCGATCCAGAGAATCTGTGGGAATAACAGACATGGTTGCTATTAAATTAATGACTTGATCAGAGGACTGAAGTCAAGAAAAAAGGTGATTTGTTATGCAGCAAGAGGTATCCAAAGCACAAATCTACCAGTGAAGGTCACAGCAATGCAATATGGGGATAAGCTAAATAACTTCTGCTTGAGGGTATCAAAGTAACAGTTAAAAACAACATGATCTAGGGAGAGAGGATCTGAGCTCAAACGCCATCTATAACCACGCACTGACTACACGGTCTTGGACTGGTCATTCGAACACTTGTTTCTTTCTTTCTTTCTTTTTTTCTAAAAAATGGGAATAATAATGACCACAATAATGATGTCCCCTCAAAATCTTTAGAAAATTAAATGGCGAAGTGCAGTCTGCCGCTACGTTCTGTACATATGCTCCTTGTTGCTGTCAACAGAGTGAAAGAGGCTCTTCCCAAAACATCTTTGTGAGGCAAAAACGTAATCTTAAACTATTTATGGAGAAAGGAGTTACATGTGCGCATGTGCAAACACACACAAACACACACACACACGCATGCATACATACATGCTCACACTCCTGTTGTCCCCTACTGAAGACAGTGAATTCCTCTGAAGTAAAAGTCTAAAGTTACAGAGAAAACTGAAACACATCAATCTGGTTATTCTTTTTCTTTCTTCCTCTAAACATGCTCCTTTACCAACGTTTTCAAATTACACAATAGCTTCCAAAGATCTAATCACTAGATTCCTTCCAAAGATTCCAGGTTAAAAATAGCTTAAGTACACTTCTGCTGTCAGTCAGCTCCTAAGATAGAGGGTACTGTAACACCATTCTAAATGCAAGTTGAGAATATTTCTTTTCCTAAAGAGAAATCCTCCAACACCTTTATTGTTTCCTTGGGGCTTTGACTAGCTATTATAGGGATGGCAAGACCAAGGTCCCTGGCCTCCCCCTCCACGGAGACAGAGTGATGGGAGAGGAAACCCAGGAACGCTGGTTCTATGTTACTCCTCTGAAGCCAGGGGGGCAGCAGTGTCCACCACCTCTTATATTATTGTGCAGCCCTACAGCTCTCTCTCATTCACTCATTCATTCATTCATTCATTCAACAGATGTGGAATGAGTTCTTGTAATACCTGCACTGAACCAGGAGAGGAGCCCCAGAAGTGACTGGAGGTCTTCCTGCCCTCAGACAGCTCACAGTCTTATGGGAAGATCCGGAGAGAGGACACTGCCTATACAGTGTGATAGATGCCACGAGTCGACACTCACAAAGCATCGGGGACAGAGAAGCTGAGCTGCTGACATGCCCTGTGGGGAACCATTGGGGTGGCTTAGCAAGAGGAACCCTTTCAGCAGAGCTGGAGCTGTACCAATGGAACAGAAAGAGATGGGGATTCCAGGGGGAGGGAAGAGTGTGTCAGCAACATTGAAGACTAGACTCCATTTCAGAACCCTGAGCCTTGACTGTCCAAAAACTCTAAGTAAGGCTGTCAGAGATGGGTCTGGGGCAGAATACTAAATTCCCTGCTGCTGAGGGGGTAGGGAGTCAGATGTTATCCTGGAAGTAATGTAGAGAACTGAAGAATCTTGCAGAGGTGGCCAGGGCCAGCTTTAGTTTGGGAGAAAATCCCTAGGGCAGCCGTGTGGGAGAGGAAGTCAGGACAGGAGCCAGTGAGCCCAGAGTGGGGGGGAGGGCAATGGAGAAAAAGGCAAGGTTCCTGAATCTTCAGTGGTAGAATGGACAGAATTTGGTAACTCAGTGGCTTGGGAAGGGGGGAGATTCATTCTGTTGGGGGAGGGTCCTATGGAGGAAAAAGAAAAGGCTGGGACCTCCATTTTTTGAGGTTCCAAAAGCAGTTCCCTGCTCCCTCAGAGGGGCTAATTCAGCCACAGGCTGATGTGTGGCTATGGCACAGCTGCCAGGCTCTTCCAGTCTGGATGACGTGGATGACACGGCCTGGGAGCCTCCAGACAGGGCCAGCAAAAACAAAGGGTGGGGAAGACACCTTGTATTCTTCCGTCTGCAGACCAAGAGCCATCCTGCTGGCCTGGCCTGGGGAAGCCTGAAGCTCTGTTCCAAGCCCTGATGGTTTCTCCGGTTCGTGGGGGTCAGGTCTCTCCCCTTATATCTCCCATAGACAACCCAAGGGATGCCAGAGGCATCTCACAAGAATGGAAAACTCACTCCTCCCATGGTGGGATGGGAGGCAGAAGCATCTAAAAGGCAGGGCGAAGGGCACGCAGGGAGAGTCAGAGAAAATGAACCTGGTAGGGAGCACTCCCCTCACCCAAATAAAACTGGGTATCTCACCCCAGGAGCATAGTGGGGGCCCCATGGTAGACTGTAACCCTGGGAAAACTGAAAGTGCTTAGAATGATGGTGAGAAACAGATGGGAGAGGTTGGAGGGGAAGGGATAAGAGGGCGCCCAGCCACTGAAGGGGAGTCTGCCGGAAGCATGTTGAGCCTTGCTCTCTTCCCTAAGAGAAAGCTGAAAAATGAGGGAATGGGTATTTTGGGGGAATGGCCACGGTGTGGGCCCCGGAGGTACAATTAAAGGAATGCAGGATGCAGCAGTCCATTCTGCCGAGGATGAATTTCCTGTCACCCCCTCCCATCCCTCCCCAGAGCACATCCTTGCTAAAAGAAAACAGGCCAGGAGCTGGGGGATTTCTAAGGCAGCCTCCTCCACATCCTAGGCCTTGTGACAGGTGAAGCCCAGCTGAAAGTCTACACAAGCGCTTCCTTTAGTGGGAGCAGTGGCTGCTTAGCAGCTTCAAACACCTCTCCTCCTCGACTCTGTTAAGCTATGAAGGCAGGATTGCAGATGGAGAAGTGACCAAGACATTTCTGC
The DNA here is from genome assembly GCA_004026665.1 of Murina feae. Taxonomy (NCBI): domain Eukaryota; kingdom Metazoa; phylum Chordata; class Mammalia; order Chiroptera; family Vespertilionidae; genus Murina; species Murina feae. Next base: position 54,936 of record PVJC01001700.1, on the reverse strand, counting down.
CAGTGTTAAAACATGCACAAGTACCTTTTGGACTTTTAACGTTGATACACTGGGTCTCCACACCAGGTCAATGCCCTCCAGGACCCACATTTCCAAGAGGAAGGCAGTGCCCCAGGGTTCAAGGCTACAAAGAATCCACATACTGGGAGGCTGGGTGCAAAGGCTGGGAGAGGTTTATTTTTATTAGCATTGCTTCTGTGTCAGGGCTCTGGCTATAAAGTTCCACAAGTGTTGACTAGCAAACCCTAACCTTTCTTTCCCCCAGAAGCACTGTTGTTGTAGAAGGCAATTTTGCAGGAGAGGTTGTTTAGGGAAGTGCATGTGACACGACAGAAGAAATGCCTGGGTCAGTATGAGTGCTATAGGCACACAGAGGAGGAGCTAGGGTGACTTCTGAGTAAGGACCTTTAAGCCGAAATCCAAAAAATGAGAAACTAGCCAGGTGAAAAGGCGGGGGGGCAAAATTGTTCAGCAACAAAATCTAGACAATATCGGGAAGTTAGCAAGCAGGCCAAAGGTTCCATGCCATCTCAGGATAGTTTGATCCCCTTTCATGGCTCTTGTGAATTGGCTCGGTCCAGCGTTGCCTTTGCTGAGCCAGGCGAGGAAGCTGCTCTGTATCTGCCAGGGCATTGCCAGACTTCAGTGCTCAGAGAAATGGTTGCATCTTGAACTTATGTGGGGGAGGAGTGGTCATAGCTCATGGCTGCAGAAACCAAAGAGGGTGCGGGGCAGGTCAGACCTGGCAACAATCAACCAGTCCACCTACAGCACCAACCTCTGACCACAGGTGTCAGATCGTCAACTACAGATCATCTTACTTCTTGGTCTTTCTTTTCCCTTCATCAAATGTCCACGTCCATTCACTGAATTCTGTTGGTTTATTTATATATGCCCAGCCTCGTTGCAAAAAAAAAAATATTGACTGTAGCCTGCATGTGTGAACACATAGCTTCCAGTGGCAACACATATCATCCTCCTTCATTCTGCCCTCTTAGATCCTCCTATTATTCCATCTTTATAGATAGCTCTTTTGTCAACCTACTGTCCTTTGCTAACTTTATTCCTATAATCTCATCTTATTCATAAAATGACCTATAAATAATATGACCTGCATCCTGAGGTTACTGGGAGGATGAAATGAGGTGGTATAGACAAAGCCCTTAGCATAGGGCCAGGTACCTGGCAAAGGTGTTAGGTCCATAGGTGCTGCAGGTGGGAGGACAAGACACAGACCCAGAGCAGCAGGAGCCGTAGCTCACTAGCAAATTCCCACGACTGTTCTCCTCCCACCTGTGCCTCACCCATAAGGCCTACAATATGTCTGTTTGTCTTTTCTCACTCTCTACCGATGCTCTGTAGCCTTACCCTCAATCCAGGCCATTGTGCAAGGCCTCCACCTGCCCAGTGCTCTCTGTCCCAAGCCTTGGACCTGCAAAAGCAAGAGCATCCTTGACCCCCCAGCTCATCAGATGTGGCATCGGAGTCCCTGAGGTCTCTGCGTCTCTGGAAAAGAGTTTCCAACATCGACTCCTAATGCAACAGAACAAAGCCAACAGCTTTTGAAATAGCTTTCCTCCTACATTTTAAAATAAGATCATGAAAAGTCCCCCAGAAAAAATCAATGCTGGCTTTTTAAAACTCCAAATCAATATGATGTGTGAAAGTTCTCATTAAGAGAGAGGTAGGGGAGGTCAGAGAAATAAGGAGACTCAGAAGGGAGGAGAGGGGAAGACAGGAAGAGAAACAGAGGGAGAGTGGGGGGTGGCCAGGGAGAAGAGAGTGGAAAAGGTCAGAAGGAAGACAGGCAGTGAGGTGCAAAGCGCAGAAGCAGCCCAACTAGCAAGGAAGTACTGGCAGCCCTTCACCCTGCAAGAAACAGGGGGATGATGCAGACTGGAACTCTGACCCTTCAGGGCCCCACAGTCAGCCTCAGGCATTTGAGGGGCAGAGGGGCAGAGAGAAGCGGTGACAAATAGGCAATGGGCTAGGAGACGGGTATGAAGAGAAAAGTCAATGATTAGTTCCAATTGTCAGCTGGAGTAAGAAAACATAACCTCCTTATAGAAGAGGCGGAAGTCCAGGTAGGTCTTAAAGAATTCATGAGATTTAAAATTTGAATGGATGGAGTTGACGTGGGAGGGGTTCCAGGATGCCATGTGTGATGTGGAGAACAATAACTAAACAGCTAATTTATATGCTCCCTGAGAGCCAGCAAGGTCCTAAGTACTTAGCAAGCATGAATTCATCCATTTTTCACAACCACCCTAGAGTGTAGGTTATGATTACACCCATTTTATAGCTGAGAAAACTGAGGCACAGAGAGGTAAAGTAATTTACCCAAGGTCATAGAGCCAGTAGGTGCTGTGGCAGAGTCTGAACCCAGGCGGTCTGGCTCTAGAACCTATAGGCTGGGATTTAGGGAAATGAATCTGGAAATGGGTGAACCTGGAGTATAGGGGAAGACTCTGCCACATCACCAATTTGCCACTGGCCTTTGGGTCATCCCTCCCACAGACATGCTTCTCTGCATTTGTCCACATCAGACAACACTCCTAACTCAGATGAACAAAGTCAACACCTTTTGAAACCATTTCCCTAAAGAGATAAGGCACCCTCTCCCACTCAGACCTGGCAGCCAGAGGTGCAGCAATTTCCTCTAGGATTAAGTATTACACAGATGTTTGCTTCCCACCCCAACCCACCTTTGCCATTCCTGGCATTTTATTTCTGGAGAGGACTCCTCCTGAAGGAGAGGAATGCAGGCAAGGAGAACTTCTCAGCTCTCCTCCCACTGCCTGACTTAGAGTTGGCTCCCCCACAATAAAGAAGCAGGGAACATGTCCATCAGGCTGAGCTAAGGTGAGGTCTCACCTGGTGCTTTGAACTTTGGTCTACCCTGCCCTTAACTATCAGCTCTTCTGCCCTGCTTGGGAGCCAATCAACACAGCCAGAGAAAGCAGTCTCTTTGCTTTTTGCCTGACCTTAGAACAGGCTGCAGACCTGGGAGTCAGGGAACACAGATGCCCATGAGCATCTGAGACTACAGGGGGCACCGTGAGGTAGGGCTCTTGCAGGATGACACATTCCCCATGCCCAAGGAAGGAAAGAGGCTGTACCTGTAGCCCCCAGCTCAATTGGGCATCAGATGGATGTGTCTTCTGAATCAGACTCAAAATTGCTCTGTCCATGAAGCATCCACCAAGTGGTAGAGGGAGCAAAAAGAGGATTCAGACTAGAGATAGAGGATGAGGCTGTGGCCAGCCTGGGAAGTACAGGTACACGAGAGACCCTCAGTCAGAGCTGCCACCCTTCCAGACTCAGAGGCTGAGCAGGGCTGTCACAGGTAAGCCAGGAGGGCCAGCTGTCCTCACTCTGTCTGGGAAAAGCCTCAAATTCAAGCTCAGTGAGATATACTCACAGGACTGAAAAAAAAGTCCATCACAACTTAAAACTGTGTCCCACTATCCAACCAGCCTGCCTCTAGGGCTCTGCACAGGATACATTGCATAAATCCTGCAAGTATCTTCTCATAGTATGACACAGACCTTTGCAATTTTTGTGTTAAAAGCAAACATTTAAATCATACCACAAATTTTGGGAATCCAGTTTTGACATGATCTCTTTAAATATACATATTTCGGTCTTTCTCTGAAAATATATTTATACTAGTGGCCCAGTGCATGAAATTCGTGCACATTAAAAGGGGATTAATTAGAGAAAATATTTTAATATTGCTATTTGCCCTTTCTCTATAATAGAAGTGTCAGAGATTAAAGAAAATTAGTAAAACATATATGAAAATCTTCCTCCTGTCAGAGTCTGGGGTGCACCATGGAACCCAGAGTTAAGTCTTCAATCACCCACGTGCACCTCAAAATAGCTCGAGACCCAAACCTGGGCGGCCCCCCTCATTGGGCTAGATCCAGACCCAGCTGGTCCCACCCTGTCAAGCCCTGCCAGGTGGGGGGGTGCAACCTCAGGTCCCCTGGGTGCCAGGGCAGGGGGGCACAGCCTGAGGTTCCCCATCAAGCCCTGTTGGGCAGAGGGAGTGGCCTGTGATCCCTCAGCCTGGCACCGGGGCAGGGGGGCACAGCCTGAGGTCCCCTGGCCTGGTGCTGGGGTGGGGAGCATGGCCTGAGGTCCCTCAGCCTGGCAGCAGAGAAGAGGGTGCTGATTGAGTTCCTCTGGCCTGGTGCCAGGGTGGGGGGAGCAACCTGAGGTCTCTTGTCAAGCGCTGCGGGTGGAAGGCATGACCTGAGGTCCCCTGTCAAGCCCCATGCAGGAGGTGGGTGGGTGCGCAGCCTCAGGTCCCTGCTGATTGCTCCTTAAGGCTCGTTATGGGAACTTAGCCTCAGCGGCGGGTGCAAATGGACTGGAGTGATGATCAATTTGCATATTCCCTCTTTATTATATAGGATATGCATGTGTGTGTGTGTGTATGTGTGTGTGTTCTCAGAGAAAGACCCAAAGACACAAGCACTTTCTTTCCAGCTAAGAAGCCCTGCATGTAGCATTGGTCCGTAGCAAGGATGCCCTGTAGAGCTCGAGGGGAGAGGCCCAGGGAGGAGGCGAAGCCTCTCCTGGGGCAGGCCTTCTCATAGAGCCATGGAGAGAGGTGTGGCCAAGGACACAGGCAAGAAGGGATTCTCAGACACTGCTAATCCCCGTCTCTGCACTGTTAATTAAGACCTCCATTTAAGGTGGTAACACTTTAAATTAAAAAAAAAAGACGAAGGAAGATATTTCAACCAGCTCTGTTGGACTTCTTTTCTGTGAATTATTATAAGTGTTAATAGGTATCTTCATTAAAATATAATTTAAGAAATATTACAAGTTGGGTTCTCCCACCTCACAGTTCTGATGACTCAAAATCAGCAGCTCCTCCTACTGAACTGAAGCAAGTTTATCAAAATGGAAAATTAGCTGAATTGGTCCATCCAGTGGTCGAAACGAGACAGAAACAGGAGACAACGTGGGTTTACTTTCCTGGGAACAAACATAGGATGTGACCAGATTCCAAAAGGCCAGGAGCCCGAGCTACAGAGAGATCATCAAAGAGCACGGCTAGCTGAGCTGAAGGCAGAATGCCAGGACTCGCAGTACCCATAGGGTGCACTTGGAACTGGCGGTGGATTGGTATCCAGGGGGCTGTGCCTGGGAAGCAAGGATGGGGAGGGGCAGCTCTTTCTGGAGATGCTTGCCACCAGCAAGGCCTGACAGACACAGAGGCAGCCTCCCATCCTGTTCCCATCAGTGCTCCGAACTCCAAATTAGCATTCACTTTAAGAACAGTGGGCTTGCTGTGCAAATGCAGCCTTCAAATGCCCACCAGCCCACTCCCCATCCAGCCAACCACACTGTTGCCCAAGGCCCTCCCAAGCAGAAATTCCAGAGGAGACCCCAGGGAGACACAACATCCTATATGCACTCCACAGGCTACTGGTGAGGCCTAGAGTAGAATGATGCTGGAACTCAGGGTAGGGACTGTATGAAGAGGGGCTCCATGGTAGGGTACAGAATCCACTAAGCCCCCAGCCCCAGTTTATTTAATCTGCCTTTTTTTGTTCTGGTTTCCCTATATCTTTGCACGGTTTGCTTCTCGGTTTCCCAGGGCCTCCCACCTGATGAGGTAAGCCTCATCGCTTGGACTGAAGCTCTATTAGCCAGTTGAAGGCCTCTATTCTAGCCATCTTTGCCTCCTAAACAGCTTGTCCTCTGGCCCTGCCAACCAACTCATCTCTAAGTCACTTCTAACACCCAGGATTTAGAGCTGATTAGAATTTAAGATAATTTTCCCAAGGCATTAGAGCTCTTTCTGTCTTTCAGGGGATATAAAGGTTAAAAAAAAAGGATAAAGCTTAAGTTTCAAGAAACAAATACTTTAAGACTGAGAGGGAAAACGGTTTAATTGCTTAAGTTCTTAGAGTCTCAAACAATATGGTGGGCGGGTGGGTGAAAGAACAGCCCAGCCCAGAGGGCGGGGTTAACTCTGACAGACCTGTTTGGCCTGATGAACCTGTGAAGCAGGGAACTAGTTTAGGGCAGCTCACTTCTGATTTGATCCAGGCTGACTACCTGGGAGCTTCCCCACTGCGGCCATGTGCCCCAGGAAAACCCAGGGGAAGAGTCCTACATCCAATCTTTGTCATTCACTCAGCACACACCAGTTAACAAGCAGACCCCCTCACTGCACACACACTCAAATATCCCTGTCCTCATGCAGACTACTTTCTAGGGAGAAGAGACAAATGGTGCACACATCAATAAGTTAACTGCATCATGTTAGAGATGATGAGTGCTATGGAGAAAATAAATCTAGAGGGAAAACGGGAGGGCTATTGAGGTGGTATACACTGTGAGGAGGGTGGTAACACTCAAGGAAAGGCTTAGAGGTGGTGATGTCATCGACACAGCTGTCTGGTGTTGGAATAATTGGATATCATGGGAAAAACCTTAATAAAATGAACCTCATACCTTCAGTAAGAGCTAACACAGACCTAAATGGATCACAGACCTAAATGTAGTGAAACATCTATAATAATAAAAGCATAATATGCAAATCAACTGAACGGCCAAACAGCAGAACAATCATCCGGACGACCATGCTATGACATCCACTGGTGCCAAGCCAGCCAAGGTGGGTGCAATGCAATTGGTCAGGGCCCCATGATCACCCCACAGAGGGAGGCCAGGCCACTGGCCAGTGGGGAGATCAATTGGGGGCTCTGCGATTGGCCCGAAGAGGGAGGCCCAGGCCACCGACCAGTGGGCTGCAGTGGGTGGGCGGGGCCTTTTTCTGCAGGGCGATCCATTGCAGGGCTCCTGGACTGTGAGAGGGAACAGGCCAGGGTGAGGGGACCCCCCTCAAGTGCACCAATCCTCTAGTAAGTCTATAAAACATTTAAGGTAAGATTAGGAGAAAACCTTTGTGACCTGGGATTGGGCAAAGAAGTGCTGGACATGACACCAAAAGTCTCCATAACCTGGATAAACTGAAAATAAAAAAGAATAAATTCTCTAAACAATGGAGTATCATTCAGCTCTAAAGAAAAATGGGAGGGGAAAAGGAAAAAAAGAAAAGAAAGAAAGAAAAATGAGCCATCAAGCCACAGGAAGACAAGGAGAAACCTTAAATGCATATTACTAAGTGAAAGAAGCCAGTCTGAAAAGGCTACATACCACACAATTGCAGCTGTTGGACGTTCTGGAAAAGGCAAAATTATGAAGACAGTAAAAAGATGAGTGGTTGTCAGGGGTGGAGGGGTGGGGAGGGATTACGGAATAGGCAGCGCACAAAGGATTTTTAGGGCAGTGCAAATGGTGGACACGTCATTAAGAATTTGTCCAAACCCACAGAATGTACACCAAGAGTGAACCCTAATGTAAACTATGACCTCTGGGTGCTAAGGTGTCACTCTGGTAGTGGACTTTGATAATGGGGAAGGTTGCACATGGGTAGGGGCAGAGGGTATATAGAAAATTTCTGTACTTTCCTCTTCATTTTGCTGTGAACCTAAAACTGCTCTTAAAATTCAGTTTTCAATAAAAAAATTAATGGATAAGTTGGATTCCATCAAAATTTTAAATGTTTGCTTTGTGAAAGGCATTGTTAAGAGAAAGAAGGGACAAGTCACAGACTGGAAAAAAATATTTTCAAATTATACATTCAACAAAAAGACTTGTATGCAAAATACATAAAGAAATCTCAATATTCCACAGTAAGAAAACAACCTAATTAAAATGGGCAAAAATGTTGAATAAACACTTCACCACAGAGTATAAACAGATGGCCAATAAGCACATGAAAGATATTCAACATCATTATTCACTAGAGAAATGCAAATTAAAACCACCATGAGATGCTAGGACACACCGATTAAAATGGCTAAAATAGAAAGTCCTGACAATACCAAGAGCTGACACCTGTGTGCTAGAGACAGGCCCACTGCATATGGACACCCAGAAAGTTCATTTTGAAACCTCATCTTAGAATCAGAGGATCTTCCCAATAGAGTCCTGTGGGTCATTCTCTCTTCTCATGTGTATCCATCACCTTCAGCAGCTACCAGTGGAAGAGAATGAACAAATTACCATCCTTTCTTTCCAGATTCTATTTCCTTTTCCTTGCTTCCTTCCTGACTAGTTAGTACCAACATGCTCCAAGATGAGGCTTCCTCTGGTCTTGTCTTCATTTGTTTACATTCACAAGAAATCGGAAAATAACCTCATTTTTTCAATGCACAGGGCCTGTATGCCAAAACCTTCACATCGTTTCGAGATCAGTCTGTTCGCCTTAAAACAGGGGTAATTGCATCTTTCAAGGAACCAGGTCATCAGATAGCCTTCCCGCACCATGACTGACAGCTCTTCAAAGTCAGTCCACCTGCCACCTCCAGACCTTCAGAGTGGGCCTGAATGAATGCTGCAGGGGCGGCTCCATGGTAAGCCATGGCAGAACTTCCAGGTGGGTGCCCCTAACCCTGGCTGTAGTAAAACCTTCTGAACAGGGCCCTGTCCTAACACAGTGTGTCCCCCAGCCACACATTGGGAATCCAGTACTTTGGCACACACATCAGGACTACTCCTAGAACACTTAATGATGCAGAATTAGAAAAAGAAATGGCTGGGTGATCCAAGAGTAGGATGGAGTGGGGTGGGGGGGGAGGGGGGGACTCTGAAAGAAAGTCTCAATTTGTTGGAGGATATTCTCCAATCGGGGGCTTCCTGATGACTCAGCTGCTCCTGCGTGGGGATGCTCCCCTCTCCCAGCCAGCCCTGCCTGGGGAGAGATGCCAATGATTTTCCACTCTCTCTACCAGGCAGAACAAAATTACCAATAAAAGGATACATTTAAAGTCCCCCAAAATAGAGACTATTGTTTACTGGGCTATTGAGAGAGAGAAAAAGATAAGAAAAGGTAGAGTAGGTGGACGCCAGCCACCAGTCGCCAGCCGTGGGAGTTTACGGGAGATTGTCATTTCTTGTTTCCTCCCCTTCTATGATGGGAGGTTAAGACAAAGCTCGGCCTTCCCATTTTGGAGAAGCTTTGTTGCTTATTTTGTCAAAGTAAATCCCAAGCCCCTTCAGGGCCCCCTTGTCCTTCCCTCCATGGCTTTTAAAAGCTGGCCGATTTGCACGGGAGTGGGCCTCTCCGCTGTATCCCTCTTCCAGGCTCACTCCCATTCTCTTGCTCTAATTAGCAACTGCTTTTTCATTTTTGTATGCACATTCAAAGGCAGAGATCGGGGGAGAGTGAAAGGGAGAAAGCAAAGGTCTGTGTGAAAGGAGAGAGCAGATGGCTTCTCCCTTGCCCCCTCTGTGTACCCCGGGCCCCATGTTGGCAAACAACACACAATGTCTGCCCACAGAGCTCTTTGTGGTCCAGAAGGAAAGGCCAGCACACAGCTACAGGCAGGAAAGGAGACTGGGGGAAGGCTTGGGGATGCCTGGCCACTGGGGGAGGTCAGGGTAGAGAGAGAATTGAGGCCATCATCCCCTGGGATGTCCAGGGGTAGCCATCTCTGCCTTCTCCTCCTGGGTCAAGAAGCAGTGGGTGTATGGATGTCCAACTGGCTTGTGTACTGATGCTATCAGCTCTCTAGGTAGCAAATCCACTGCCCCCAGGGCTGCAGGAAGCCCTCAGAGCGGAGGGGATCTGCTGCTCCTTTGGCACTGTTAGTTCACGGGCTCTCCAGGTGCCCAGGAGGAGGCAGTAAGCGCACCGTGGTGGGGTTCAGAGGAAAGGGGAATGGAAAGGCCAATCCTCAACGATGAAACACGCTCCCAAATAACTGTTTTAATTAGAGGAAATTCTTAGGGAAGTGGGCAGGTAGGTGGGCAGAGATCCCCTCAAAGAGAGCAGGGGGTTGTCATTCTGATTGGGTGTGCTAAATTCAACAATGAACAGCTTTGGTTACTGGTCCTTAACTAGTAGCTGGATTGAAAGATTCAAAATATGTTAGGGGGAAAAGGAAGCTTGAAAGAATTGTCATAAGCCAAGAATAACTGAGAATAGGGTAGAAGAAGCTGAAAGAAGCAGAGAATGTTTCAGAAAAATTAATAAGCACAGAGAAGCAAGGCATTCTACAGAGATACTTTGGGAGGGGGAGCTACTGTTCTGTTTAATAAACGATCTTATTATCAACATGTGTGATATGTATTAATTTCGATGACAAAAATTACTTTTGTAATATTTGCAATTGATTTCAATGACAAACACTGATTTCCTGTATTTTACTACATGAAAGAATTCATTTTTATTGCAATTTGCATCGAAACAGTTTCCTAGGGGGGGGGGAAATAAAAACAATGAATGGAAATAGCCATCCATTCATTAAAATCCTACCAATGGAATGTGCTTTCTCTTTTTTCTCTTTTCGCTGCAAGTCCAGAGAGAAGTCAGACAAGATAACAGAATAAATGGAGGAAAGGAAAACAGGGGAGACAAATTTGGCCAAAGACACAGAGGGGAAGACAAACAGAACCAGCGAGAAAAGAAAAGCCCCATGTGACAAGGGTCTCCACATTCAAATGTAGCCATGTGTGTGACAAACTCAGAAACCCTCAAATCATCTAATTCCCACAACAGGCAAAATTTTGCCAAGTCCATGATTTGGCAGAGTTCTTGCATATTACATACAATTTCAATGAGAAGCTCTACCCATCTTGTGCAAAGAGCAGATTGTCATTTTCCACTTGAAATACACATGTGGCACTGACCTTATGTCCTCTGTCAAACTGAGACATTACCACCAACCTTTAGTGAAATGGGCTTGCGACCATTCTGTTGATTTTGTTCTGTGTGTGTGCACAATGTGTCACGCTATGGGACAACAGGCAGACAAGGCTTCTGCCATCACTGGTTACTTCCTCCATCTGGTCCTGCCATCATCACCTCTGCAAGTGCCCGCCTTGTCAGCAGACTCACACCCGGTTCCTGACTGGTTTCTTTGGAGTTTACGCTACTGGGAAAGTTTTCTCACACATCCTAATGCAAAGCCTTTCTTCCTGCTCAGCTCACTTCCTGCTTCCACAAATTTTGTTTTCAATGCGTTTTGTTTGTTCTCTTTTAACAGATGGCATGGAGTAGGCATTAGGGATGCAGAGAAGTATCAGGCGTGGCCCAGCCTACGAGGAGGGGGGAGGAGAGAATAAGACTGGGAGTTGGGCTGATAATGGAGATGGAGGTGGGGGTGGTTCAACTGTACCTTCAATTATTCTTGCCCATGAGCATGGTCACTCCATGAACTCCAAGGCTACCTGGTCCTTAGCCAATGGGAAATGCAGATCAAACTGTGATGGCTTCTATCTCAGTCCAATTGGGACACTGGAGGCTCAGCTCCCTTCACAAATCACTAATATGCCCCTAAGGGAATCCTGCTCTTCTCCAGCTGGGAAGGAGAAAATAGCGTTTACCAGCGGGGCCTCAGAGTCCTACGTTATATGACCTTTGCAATGTTCTCTCAAGTTCTCTGTGCCTCAGTAACTTCATTTAAAAAATAAGGATGGGAGTCCTGTGTGCCTCACAGGGCTATCGTGAGGATTTAGGAGAGGATGTAGGAAAAGAATTTGGCAGAGCATCTGCTATGTAATGAGTGCTCCATAACCAATAGTCACGCAAGCTGGAAGCCAGTCCGGGAACGTTCGCTCCATACCATTAGCATGATCTGACAAGGAAACATGAGACTGCCTTCTTAGCCCAGGTAAACAGGGCAAGTCAGCATTCTCTTCAAACATCAGCATTTGCATGTTATCTTGATTGCTTTTTTGCCAAATCTACACACCAGAGTTTTAATTGATTGTTTTTCTTTAAGTTGATTTCGTATTTTTAAGCTGAATATATTTACTTCAATGAAAAGAAGGAAGGGAGGAAAGGAGGAAAGAAGAAAGGCGAAGGGAGCAGAGAGGACAGGAGAGGAGCAGAGACAAGAAGAGAGAGAGAGAGAGACTAAGAAAAGTAAGAGAGGTAGGAAGTCCATGGCCCAGAGAGGTAGAATTGTTGCAGAGTTGGAAGACAAAAATAAAAAGAATGGGAGCATTGTGCAGTGATCCAGGGCTAAGGAAATGCTCAGAAGCAGGGCCTGGGGGCTTCAGCAGGGCTGTGTGCTGCCAGCTGGGGCATACTAGTCAAGGATGGGTCTGACAGATTCAGGGAGGCTGGAGAAGGGATGGCAGATCTGGTGAGAGTATGTTGGTGCAGAAGAAATGAAGAGGAGGCTGGAAGGAGGGAGGGCTAAGGGCTGGTGACAGAAACAGGTGGCTGAGGGGGAGTCACCAGGGTGAGTTGAGGCCTCAGGCCCCAGAGATAAGCTGGGAGAGTTAAAGGGAGAGATGTGGGGCTGAGCCAAAGAGCTGAGAAATGTGAGGGGCAGAGCAGGGAGTCCAGAAAAGGCCCCCGGCAGGAACGGAAGGATGGGTAAGCCAGGCGTGTTTCCCACCAAACCAGGCTGGGCCAGCTTTCCTGATGGACCATAAGATGGCATGGCCTTTCAGCATCAGTACCTGCTCTTGTCCCGTCCTATCTGCGGACCCTTCACCTACCACACTCTGAAAGTGCCACAATAGGTGCATGGCATATACCAAAAATGCCCTGTGAGACAGATGGATAAAGAACATATAAATGGTGGGAAGCAGGGCAGGAGGGAATGGAGAGAGAAGAAAGTGAAGAGTGGACTACATCAAGGATTGAGAAAATGCCAAACGTCCTGCAACATGCAAATTTCCCGATTTAATGATGTGTTTTATAGGAAAGCCTGTGTCTCGACTCCTGAGCAGGGCAACTCGTGGAACTCTGCCATGTTTCAGTGGCCCTCATAGTAAGACAAAGGCAAATTGAAACCGCAATGGGATGCTGGTTTCCATCTATCAGATTTGCAAAGGTAAAAATGATAGATATTTTATTATCTTGGCAAAGGGACGGGGAATAGGAACTCTTACATTGTTGGCGGGAGCAAAAATTGGTAGAAAATGCCTTTGTTGGAGGACCATTTGGGAGTATCCATCAAAATTAAATATTTATATACTCTGATTCAGCACTTTTGCTTCTAAAAATTTATTCATCCTTGGCTGTTAGAAAAGTGCTTGGCACATAGAAAGTCTTCAATACATATTCATTGAATAAATTAATAAATTTGTCTCACACATATGCTCACACTTAAGTGCAAAGATGAATGCACACAGATGTTTGTTGAAATACTGCTTAGAAATAAAAACAAAACAAAACAGGAAATAACCTAAATGTATATAAATGAAGGACCAATTAAATAAAAGTGCATCCATCCAATCAAATACTAACAATCATTGGAAAGAATGAGGCAGATTTCAATGTAATAAAGCCCAATTACTGTAAACCCTCATTGCTGAGTGAGACAGGGGGTGGGGGAACGAGGTGAAATCCCTGTGCATTTTGCCCTAGTGCAGGTGGGAGAAAGGTATGACTATATTTTGGGTGTGCAAATGCATGCACCCTCTCTGCAAGAGCCTGTCAGAAACTGTAACCTATGGGACCCTGGTGAGGACCAGAGTGGAAGGGGAATTTAGTTCCCCTATGTGTTAACAATTCAAAATATTTTCTAAATATATTTGCATTTATTTCAGAGAGGAAGGGAGAGAGGGAGCGAGACAGAAATGATGAGAGAGAATAATTGATCAGTTGCTTCCTGCCTGCCCCACACTGGGGACTGAGCCCACAACCCAGGCATATGCCCTGACTGGGAATCAAATCATGACTTTCTCGTTCATAGGTCAAGGCTCAAACACTGAGCAACACTGGCCAGACCCAAAATATTTTTAAAATAATAACAACAAAAGGTAACTTGGGATGAGAGAGCTATGCACAAAAGTTCCACCTCAGGGACTAAAGCAGAGGGCTCCTGATTTGTTTCAATACCAGGAAGTAGGGCTCAGATATGAACTAAGCTGCCTCGGGAAACCTGACTGTCCCATCACTCGAGGTGTCTAAAAGCTGGAGGAAAACAAAGGAAGTGCTATCCAGCAGGCTGGACTCCCTGTCCTCTGAGGTCTCATCTAGCTAGGAGAAGTCATCCTCCATTGGTTCCCAGGTCCATAGAACACCATGTGGTCTCCTTGCCCTCTGGATATTGCAAGCACTTTCTAAGAGCTAAGAATCTAGCAAATTCTTACAAGTGAGAGTGTTCCATCTGAGTCCATAGTACAAAGGGCTTGGCAGTAGTAGATGTCCAGGAAGTACCTGAAGAAAGAGTGAGCACAAGGACCACTCACTGCACAGGAACTCCTGAGGGGAACCCAACCTGCCTGGAGAGTTGGAGCCAGAACCGTACATGCCTACAGGGACATGACCAGAGTAGGCCCCCAAGGGTCATCCCGAAGACCAGGAGACTCCAGCCCCTACTAGAAATGTGTGCCCATAGGGTTAGGAGGCTATTCCAGACAAAGGCCAAGAACAAGCCAGAAACCAAAGGCCCATGTCCTTGTCCAGCCCTTCTTCTAAACTGGGTCCTACCCTCAATGAAAGCCCTCAGGAGGGCTGGGCTGAGCCCTCCCTGCCCCTTTATTTCTGTCCTGTGGTTCCAAAATGCCTCTTGAGGCTCCCCACCACGCCCCCTTCTCCTCACCAGCCTCTTCAGGGCTTGATGTGGCTAAGCTGATTTCCTCCTGACCACCCTGGGCGCGCGCGCGCGCACGCGCGCGCGCGCACACACACACACACACACACACACACACACACACACACACACTGCAGGATGAGTCCAGCATACCTGTAAACGTGCAGACTCATCCTGCAGAGGGCCGGGTAGGCACACAGGAAGGCGGGATGCTCTCTGCCATATGGGATAGCTCCTAGAGCAATCCCAAACATACTCCTCTGTAGTAAACTGCTTCTCTCCAGGATCTGCCTGCTTTGCCTTATTAATTGGCCCTCAAACAAAATTGAAGGGCTCAGTTGCCTTCCCAGGTAACTGGTACTCCAGCTCTTAGCTCAGCCAGCAGGGAGAGAGTAGACAGGACATCTCCAGGCAGAGGGCCCTCCCCTAAGGAAAAGCCAACACTGCCGCTCTACCAATGTCCCTGGTCCAAGCCCTGTTGGCAAAATAAGGCTTATTCCTGGTGATGTGCCCAAGTTTGGGATGCTTTCCTTCTCCACCTGCAGATGGGTGGACCCTTTTAGGTCTTCTTTGCCCCACTGCCTTGAGGGAGAACTGAAGTCCAGGAGCACTGGGCGCTGTCAGCCCAGAACTAAAGGAACCACTCCAGTCAGGCTCCATCAATAAGACTTTTCATCTCCATGCTTCACACTCAAAAGTGGTAGTTCCCCCTCCAGGAGAGAAAGTCTGTGCATATAGATGTTTGTGCTCAAGTTCTGAGGAAAGAAACTGCCCAGCTCCAGAGAGAGATAGGGACAAGAAAGCAAACGGGGCAAGTCTGACCACAGTGCTGCCTGAGCTGAGATTCAGCACCAGGGACCCATGCTGGTCCTTGATGCAGATTAGAGCGCTACAGCCAGGCCTCGAGCCCCCATCCTGGCCACCTTCCCTCTGTCCTTTTCTGTAAGCACAGAGGCTTAGACCTCATCCTTCCCAGGCAGCTTGGGTCACCTACTGAGATACCATACACCCTCTGGATGGCTCAGAGGCAGGTCAACATGTCAGAGCATCTGGAGAGAGTACTTTTCCTGGAGAGGTTCAGAGGAAGATGGTAATAGTTGACACGAGCTCTGTGTTACATAGTGTGGAGACCTATAACCACAGAGCATGACACCAGCGAGTGCCTGGACCCCAAGCAAAATCAGGGACAGCACAGACGCAGAGAGAATTCATGAGAGAACAGCTGGGAGAAGTTTGATATTTCTGAAAATACATATTTGCCTCTACGGACAGTTAATTTCAACAATATCCAGTCTCAGAAGCAGAGGCAGATGGTGGCTTCCCCAGACCTTGGTTCTAATCCCAGCTGTGATGTCAGCTAGCTGGGGCTCCCTAGACTGCTGCCCGGAAATGCTTCCTGGCTACCTTCACTCTACGGACAATGAAGCAGTCAGAAGAGATGGTCTCTCAGCATCCCACACCCTCCCACCCCAGCTTGGGCAGTTTCACACTAGATAGCTCTTCCTGGGTAATGAGGGCGCAGTTAAATGCTGGCACCAGGGCCCTACCAACATGGCCAGCCTGTGATGTTTTCACTACCCACACCATCTCAGTAATGACCAGAGGGTGCCTTCATTGTCATCTTTGATAACACATATTTATTAAGTCATGAGTGCCCACCCAGGGCAGGTCTCATGTACGGAATATTGTTGAGTTATTCTCAGTAAATCTAGCAATGGCCAGGGTGAATCATGATTGTTTAGTCAACACCAATGGCATTTGGGTGCTTCTACCCCTGTCTTTCAAAGGCAGAGGGGCCGTGTTGAGCTTCCCCTTTCCTTTCCCCCTTTCCATCCTCTGCTATCACCAGAGCCTGGGACTGAGTCCCTATACCCAGTATGCAGGAGTCGGTGTGGCGGAAGGGCATCCTTCCAGCTCTGTTTGCTGTTGCTCCTGCTATGTCACAGCCCATTACATTCAGCCAATTACATCAGATTCCTCTCTGGAGAGAGCTGGGCAGGGACACTGTGGGGAGCAGGGGATGTCCCAGGGATTTGTAAATGAAGTACCCTGTTGGGAAATCTTATTATGAAGCTCATCTTACATGGCTGTGGTGTTAATGACCTTGGCCTCCCAAGGCCCTGGGCCCTGAGCAGAACTGATCTCCTAGGGGCTTAAGAGGAGGCTGCTTGGGCTGTGGTCTTCCTCTCACTCACCAGTCAAATGCAGAAGGACCAGAGAGAGCAGAAAGCATTTTTCAGTGCCCCTGAATGCACTGCCAGCACAGTGGCCACACGCACGCGCGCGCACACACACACACACACACACACACACACACACACACACGCTCCCCACTCCCTCAGGATCCCACCTTCTCTTTCAGCATCTAGGATGAGGAGGCAGGTGGAGAACCAGAGCTGGGACCAGCAGCCCTAAGGGAGAGCGAAATAGACCCTAGAAACTTCTATTTCCAAGAGGAGCGAAATTAGACACATTTTTCTTTACCTTCGAATCCTGCAGATTTTTCGTCTCAACTCCCCCGGGCTTATAAATTGGCTCATCTCGGCTGCTCAAGTTGACAAAGGCACCGAAACTGTTGGAAGGTGCAAAATGTCCCTTGGGTTTCCAGGCATGAAAGAATTTACATGTAGGTGGAAAATTATCAGGGAAAAAAGTCCCCTTTGGAGAGAGGAGAGGAGTGAAGAAGAAGCTGCTGCAGAAGGAGAAGAGACCTCTGAGGGGAAGGCAGGGAGGGTCTGGCCTGAGGACCACCATGGAGGGCTGCACAGGCAGTGACCCAGAGCACTCAGGCCCAGCTCAGGGCTGTGGCAGATACATGATGAGTGGGACACACACACACAGGGAGATAGGCAAAGCAGGAACTGCTGTTCTGCTTTAAGAGTTGTAAGGCCTGCCAACATCCAGAGATGGGTTGGTCCTAACTAACCTGAGAGCCCCTGAAAAGTCCATGTGGACTCCTGGGTACAGAACGTGGACCCTCAGCCCCCAACTGTGCTTGGCAGGCCCTGAGCAGGGCATGGGAATCCCGCAGGTTTGATGTGTCCCTGAGCACAGTGGCCCCCACCCCTGATGTCCTGAGGACAGTCCCGAGTGAACAGCTGGTGCCAGCCAGCTGCAGGGAAGGCTGCGCTTTTTTGAGTCCATTCTCAGCTTCCTGTCCCTGCCTGCTCTGCCCAGAGCCCTTCTTAGGCTTCATAGCAACTGAGGTGCCACGTTGACAACATCTGACCTCATCAGGGTCCCACGGCCCCCACCTCTTACTCGAGGTGTTGGGATGCCCTAAACATCTTCTCTCCGTCAGCCTGCAGGGCCCATGATCAGTCACCCAGCCTCCAGCCTGCCCTGCAGTCCCTGCTCCCAGTCCCCCTCTATGTCCCCACAGGGGCTCAGGTCCACCCTTTCTACACATGCCACAAATACAGGGACACCTACAGTGACCTCCTTTGGGGCCCCCTTCTTCTCAACTCCAGCTACATAGGTGGTCCTAGTCTGGACCTTACACTCAGAGTTACCAGCCTGGGCCTCCATCAGACCCATCCAACAGGGTCTCAGAAGGGGGCATCTGAGATGTCAACTTATAAATCTCTCCTGTGAGTTCTTGAGTCCACTCTGGGGTCAAGAATCACTGCTTCAGAAGACTGTTTTTTCTCTTGTGCTTGGGGAGTCTGCTACTCAGACCTTCAGTTCACAAAGACCACCTGCCTAGACCACCTGCCTCAAAGCAGGCCTCATGAGCCACACCTTTCAAATGCATGTTCACTGACCCACTGACCTGGTGAGAGATAGCGGATCACACCTATGTGGTGACTTCACTGGCCACCTCTTGACCGTCATGGAGCTGGACCTGAGCAGGTGCAGGTAGGTAATGACTGACGTTCAAGGCTCCTGTGACCTGTGTCTCTGGGTAGGAATACCACATGCCAACTTCATTTCAGAATCTTATTCCTTTAGTAACCTGAGTCAGATGGTGTGCTTGAGAGCTTAAAGGCAATGACATCTGGCTTACAGAGCAGTCCCATCTCTATTATCCTACTTGTTTTTCCCACATCCTGAGAAGTGGGCAGAGAACATAGGACTGTCTACAGTAAAGGACTTAACTAAAAACCACCGGAATGTCACAGCAGGGCCAAGACTAAAACCAGCTCCTCTCTAGGTTAGGCCTCTTCCACCTGGGCACACTCCCTTCCCCTTTTCATGTACCTGTACCTACCCTGCAAGTGACAGCTTCAGGAATGGGTCAAGGTGTGCCCTCTGCAGTGGATGCCCTCAGGGGCAGGAGCACGGGAGGATGGTTATGTATAGCACTGTCATCTCCTAATTCTTAACAGAGGCTAGAGATGAGGCAGTTCCTTCTGGAAGCTCCAGAAGACCCTCCGTGCCTGGGAGGGCAAGCCATGCCCTCAGGGAGCACTCAGGCACAGAAGCAGATCCAAACCCTGTGGGTACACTGATCCAGCTAGGACCTGGCTGCCAGAGACTCTTCCAGAACGTGGCACCTTTCCTTGGGCACCCATATGGGATACTGTAGCCCTCAAGTTTCTAACAAACAGGTAAGGGGCCTGCCTGTGCCAGGTTCCCCATAGCAACTTTCAATCTTAGCTCCTCCAGTGTCCAGAGACCAACATCAGCTTGTGACAGTTTAGGCTCCGCAGAAATGGCTTGCAGAGCACCATATCTTGGCCTCCCTGGCCCAGAGAGAATTAGGCTATAGGGACCCACACAGAGAATCAACTTAGCAGGGAAGGTGGGGGGGGGGCGGTAAGGACAAAGCCAGGATTTCTCATTAATCCACTGTGCCATGAGCATGAAACTTGAACTGGGGACAGATGGCCATTTTCCTAGTAATTAACAATTTCATAGAGACAAATGCATGATGGGGTCAGAGTCACTGGTGAGGTCAGCTGGCTGCTGGGATTCTCTGCCTCATGGGTTCAACCTGTGTGTCCATAAAGGGTGAGTCAGGAACACACCTTAGATCATGGAACCCTCAGGAACATGTGTGAGCCACTTGCCCCACATTCCTTTCCCCACAGATTCCTCTGCTTGCCCCTATGCCCTTCCCTTCATCCTGCCTCATAGCAGAAACAGCCCTGGGCCAGGACCACTCTTCATGGCTGGGTTGCCTAATTGGTCTCCAGGTGCTTCTGCACAACCAAGTGACTGGTCACCATGACTCTGACAGGAGGGGGTTCAGCAGATGCAAAGCGAAGGTCAGGAGAAGACGACTCCTGCCATCATGAAAGTCTGTCATGCCAGAACAATAATATAAAGAATATTCTTTCTACCAACCTGTAGATTTCTACCAACCCATGCAAAGGCTCACACTCAAATATCCAGAAAAGATCACTTATTAGATCCACGTTTCTGTAAATCACAGCATCACCCAGGCTTTGCCAGTCTGCCTCCAGGGCATCAGTTCTCAGGACTGTGTTGGGAGAGAGTAACTTGCCTTTTTCTCCAGGACAAGAAGGAGGCTCCCTGCTTCTCACTCACAGTTCCCTGGCATCCACTATGCTCCATGCTCATGAGCATTGCCTGTAGTGCCCCAGGAGTGCTGTGAATGGCCATGGTGCCCACCTGACAGCTTGAACATCCCTTAAAGACACACCATGGCCCCAGTCACAAATCCACCCACATGCACTGCCCATCTCAAACTAAAGGGTGCAGAGCTCCCCAAGATAGCCATCTGTGCCCACTGTCTCCGCACCTCCTGAGGAGAACCTGCTCTCAGCCCTGGGAAGGGAGGTCTGGCTCAACCATCAAGGTTACCAGCAAAGCCAAGGGCAAAGATGCAGCTTCAAGTGGTAGAGATAGGATAAAAGGGGGTTTCTCTGCTGGTCTAGGTCACTGAGCTCATCCAGGCTGCTGGGCAGCAGGACCCATGATGCTGCCTGATTCCACTCTCCACTCCTGGAAATGCCACCAAAATGTGGCTGCCTATGCTGCAGCGGGATGGTGCCCTGGGCTCCCCATTTCCTCCACATTCCAATGAGTTTGCAAGGAGCAGTTAGTAAAGTCAAACCAGGTTCACAATAGCTTTGGATGAGGAATGTCCCCCAAAAATCCAGAGAGAGTTGGAGGTGGGCAGGGAGATTGGAAAGAAACCACTTGAATTTAAATATTTGCTTCCCCAGGCCTTCCCAGGACAACCACTGACAAGCAGCATGGACAGCAGAACTCCCCAAAAGAGAAAAGTTCCAATTAGCCCAAAGAAATGAGCCTGTTCCCAGAATCCCAATTAAATCAGAACCAATCAATGCTTGCTCAGGTTCCTGCCGTTTGCTCAGGAAATAATCAGAAAAACAAGAGGGCCCAGCCAGCAAGTGTGGTGTGGCAGCCCTTTGAAGCCTGAAGACATCACCCACACTGTCACAAGCTGCTGCACCTGCCCCTTTAAGAATTCAGTCTGGTGCCTGGGTCCCTACTCAGACCCTGACAAATGCCAAAGAGGGCACCTCCTGCCCCTCCTCCAACCAACAGGACAAAGAGGAGCGCTGTGGGACCAGGCTAGGCTGGTTTTAAAACTGTCTGCATTGATTCATCGCTTGATCTGGCATTCTCTCCCCTCTGCTCCCACACCATCCATCATGGGTACCATAACCAAGAAATCCAATAAAGGCACAAAGACACAGCTCTCCTCTCTCAGCAGGCCTCAGAAAGGCTGTGTGAGGGCCCCAGCCCAGCCAATTAGCTGAGTCCAAAGGATCGCAGAGCTGATGGGCATTAGTAATCATGTCTGTGCGTGGCACTTCGCCTGCAGGTGCTTGGGGAGCAAGGTGAGTGAGGAAGAAACACAAGGGATGGCCGGATGCTCAGATGGGATGGTGAGGATGACAGGGAAGACAGCTGGCATGAGGTTCATGTTGAAGAAAAAGGAGCTACTATAGACCCCCTCCTCCAAGATGTTCTAAAAGACTAAGGCCACTGAGTGATGGGTTAGGGTCAAGGTGGTCATTTCTGAGGTCCATGTAGGAGGCCTTGAGCTTGAAAGTGTCTGAAACTTTGGAGGCCACAAAGGAAACTTAATAAAGGAAATCAGTTTTCTCTTCCCCAACTCTATCCCCCAAGTTCAGCTCCCATGCAGTTAGGGTGCTCACTCTCGAGCAGTGTTCACCAACCATTCGGACTTCATGGGCCACCAGTGGTCCACAGACCACCTGTTGGCAACAGCTGCTCCAAAGGTTTCCTTAAACCAGTGGTTGCTAACCTTTTGGACCTCACAGACCACCAGTGGTCCAAGGAACACCGGTTGGTGACCACTGCTCTAGACCAAGCATGTCCAACTTGCAGCCTGAGGGCCGCATGCCTCGTTTATTTGGCCGGTGTTAGCCTTTGAGTTTGACATGCTTGCTATAGACTCTTCTGTTTACTCCCAGAGAAAAGTGAGTCAAGATCCAGCTCAGCACACTGATTGCCACCTACTGGACATATACTCCTTTGGAGTGAACACACAGTACCATGACCCCCCCCCCAAACTGCAAAGTTTGCATCACTCTGTAACATTCAGAAGCAAAGATAATTCAACTCATGATAGCATCTCACCCCCATTCCAATAGTTTCATCTCCTTCTAGGATACACCAAAAACTAGGCCATCCCTGCCCCAGGGCCTGGCACTGAGCCCCTGGAGGAAGACAGCCAAACCAGAGGGCTTTGAGTTAATGAGCTACATGGGTTTAGTACCAAGTTGAGTGCTGTGGGAGCTGGACTGAAATAAACTAAAATATTTTCCAAATTCAATCACCTCTCAGTTACCCTTGAGTGAACTGTCCATGACAACCCAAATCCCAAATTCTCTATGCCTCAGAGCATGGAGCTGGACATGCAGGTGTGTGTGTGTGTGTGTGTGTGTGTGTGTGTGTGTGTCAGAAAGAGAGAGAGAGAGAGAGAGAGAGAGAGAGAGAGAGAGAGAGAGAGAGAGTGTGTCAATGTCCCAAAACTAGATATAACTGATGGTTAAATAATTATCCATCATTTAGAATTCTTCCCATCTTTTCCCCTACCATTAATATGGACATTCTGGTTGGACACGATTAGAAAATCATCAGGCCTAGCATAGGGGATGAAGGTTACCCAGAGCTTTATAATATAAGAGCCATTGGGCCATTCTGTTCCTATATAATCCAGAGCTCGAGGCGGGAAACTTTGCAGACTTGGCCCTGCCCCAGGTGGGCAGGAAGCACAGGTCTCAAGGGGTCTCAGACCTTACCCTTGCAGGCCATGCTGTTTTCAGCCTCATAGCCAGGCTTGCAGGTACAGCGTCCGATAGGCACCATCCACTCCCCGTCCCCGTTGCAGTAGAGTTTGATAGGTACGTCTACTTCCTCTGCGTTGGGGATGCACATGCCCCGAGCAATCACCAGAGATGTGCTCTCTGCCCCTG
Organism: Murina feae; assembly: GCA_004026665.1. NCBI lineage: Eukaryota > Metazoa > Chordata > Mammalia > Chiroptera > Vespertilionidae > Murina > Murina feae. The sequence continues at coordinate 31,967 of PVJC01001700.1, read as the reverse complement.
TCATGGTCTCTGGGAACACTGCAAAATTTTGTACAATGCTGGGACACTTTTTAAAGAAGACACGGACAGAAAGGAGAGACATGCAGGCTCCGTAATCCTGAAAAGCGAGGTAAAAACCATTTCGAGTAAGAGGCCCAAAGCTCCTGACTTCCGTGTTGACCTTCATCAACCTTCCCCCGAAGTCCACCTGGGAGAAGCTCTCGTCTGCAGCAATGGTGTCTACTTTGAGGTAGGGGGCCTCAGACCAGAAGGCTGACTTCTTGGTAGCAATGACAGAGTCCGTTTCATAGTAATACAAGTTAAAGGTCTCTTTGCAGGAGCCTGGGACGTTGGGGAGGCTGCTACAGTCTCTCACAGTGAATCGCATTTCTGTGTAGATGCGATGGGCCCCCCGCCGGTTGATGAAGGTGGTGAGCAGCCAATTGTTCTGGTTGGGCTCGAACACGTTGCACACCTGGTAGGTACGGATGGTGTTGAGGTTTTCATCGTAGCCACTGACTTCTTCCCACTGTACCAAGCAGTCCACAGGCACACGCATGTAAAAACAGAAAATAGAAAGTGAGAAGACACAGAGAGGCAGTCAGAAGAGAAGCCTGGCACTGGGGAGGGCTTTAGGAGCTCACCAGTCCACCTGTTTGACATGGGGAATGAACATATCTAACTCTAACCTGCTTTTAAAGGTCTCCTATAAGTGGCCTTCAGAATACCAAGCAGCCCATCCCCAAATAGAAAAGACTTTGCTCTAGAAAGCCTCCCTTCATCTAACCCACAACTCTCATGCTGTGACTATGGCTATCACATCCATGGGGACAATCTGCAGGTTTAGCCCCACATGATGGCGAGGACATTCTTTCAAGCCATAGCCTCTACTCTCGATGGCCACTCTGTATATTAGGAATATAACTTCATGACTCCTCCACCTTGGAAATCCTAATTTCTCAACCTAATTAATTTATTGTGCTGAAGCTTCTTTTATATCTCCGAAAAGCATACTAGCATGAAACTTTTCCAAATTTCTCAGCAAACTTAGATTCTCATAAACTTTTGTTTTATAACTTCAACTCTTTGAAATAATTAGATCGACTATAAAACTGGTAAGAGTAGGGGCTGCTGAGAGAGAAAATTTCCTTAATGGAGGAAATTAAGCTTCGTTTTGCACACATTTCAAGCAAAGATGTGATGGGAGAGAATGTGTTACTTAGGGAGTAAGGAAAGCTTCTTTATAAGGAAGACATGACCAGGTTTTGTGTTAGAAAAGAGAGCTCTCATTTTAGTGCCCTGTAAACTGGAAAAAGAAAAACACTGCATTTATTAAGAGATATCTCTCAATCCTCCCAACAGTTCCCAATAGAACTAGATACTATTATCCTCCGTTTACAGACAAAAATACATCTTATGAGTTATTCATGATCACATGACCATAAGAGGTGATGGGAAGGAGAAGGAATAGAAAACAATTATTTGAATGGTCAAAGAAATTCTCCAAATAACTTATTTCAGTAACAAGCAATAAGGAGGGGGAGGGGTTCATGAGGTCCTGGCTTCATTAACTGAATCACTCAGGGTCAAGGGCCAAAGAAGAGTTGCTGGGTCATTATTTCTTTCTGTGCAGGGAAAGGAAGCAGCTGGGGTCACCCAGGACCCCAATCTCAAGAATTGGGGGTATTCCCAAGAAGCTTTGGTGTATTTGCTAAATAAGGAAATAAGAGGTAGAAGAAATTCAACTTCCTAAAGTGAAAAGAGAAAGTAGATTAAGATCCTTGACTATTTGGCAGTGGTGATAAAAGAAATAATGTCTATTTCTTTAAACATTGTGTTAACTCCTTATTTTATACAGTGTGGAGTTAAAATATATAAACTAGGACTCTTCATTAAAAGAGCTAAAAGCCAATGATATGTACGGGAAATATACTACAGTAGATTTTTGCACAGAATTAACGGCCTGTAGGAGCAGGAGGGCAGAGGCAAGGCTGTCTTTTAAACATGCACTAGTTAGTCACCCCAAGACCAGGCATAGTGAGCTGGCCCTGCAAAGCCAGCCTGTAAAGTGACCTAGCTTGCAGCCACTCCTGCTGCCTGGCCCCTGCCACGGAGGCATCTGAGCTGCAGTCTATCCAGGGCCTGTCTTCCCCTGCCCCTCCCAGCACTCTCAGGGGGCCAGTCCTCTCCCCACCCTGCAGTCCTTGGTGAGCTCCATCGGGGATCCTTGCACACTACCACACCTCATGTGGACTTTGCTTAATTTCTTACTAACTCTGTAGATGTCGAGGAACTACTGTTTATTCCTTCTTTAAGACTGTGTGTTATGTTCTATTTAAATGTGTTTGTTAAACTTATGTTCTGCTTGCCTGGCTTTCTGCAACAAGAAAGCAAATACATTAGGGAGAATAAATAGCTGGCGGTGATTTTCGTTCAGATTTTTCAGACTTCTCCCTTTTCACGGCGGTTTTGAGATCGTTTTCTCTCAGTTGACCCTGCGTGACTTTTGAGGGAAAAACAGGTTTATTTTGCTGGTCTGTGATTGTTTAAACACAGCAGGTCTCACGATCCATATTTCAGTTGTGCTACATAAGGTCTCAGCAAGAACAAGCGGCTACTCTGTCTATATGAATGTGAAGCCCATGGCCCCCATTTAGTCTGGGGGGCCAATCCCAGCCAGAATCCTTGACCCATCCAAGACTAATGCAGTTCTGCCGTGTGAGAGCAAGACAGGAAGCCCTCCTTTCAGGGCTCACCTTAACACTGAGAGTATCCCCACCAGTAGGTTTTAAATAGACAGAATGAGGATTTATATTCTTGTGGAGCGGGGATATTGAGAACATTTATCTCAGAAAACGACACTGATTGGTATTATAAGACCCAACAGAGGTAATTGTTTCAAACATTAACCTCTCTGGGCCTCAGTTTTCTCATCTGTAAAATGAGGAGTCATACTGGGTGACCTCAAGTCATAAAATTCTACCCATCTAATTGATTCCATGACAACTCCTAAGGGAGCAATCAAAGCAAATTAGGGAGAATACAGCCACATATTCGCAGGGAAGGAGTAGAGAGAAATTGAGAGAAAAGGAGTAGCTCCCTGTTGTTTGGGAAAATGCCATCACAGAGTCTCACATCCATTTCTTTCCCTGTTTCATTCTTCTCATGCCAGCGGGTGCTACTGGGGGTTGCAAAGATAAGCAATCAGATTGGGCTAGAGAAGGTATAAATGCTTTCCAAGCAAGAGGCAATTAGGATTGGGCACACTGAAGAAAGAGAGGATTTGGTAAAGGGAGATGAGGGTGGAAAGGCACTCTCAGCAGGGAGGGACAAAGATTGTTATTTATTTATGACACTTGGCATCAGTTTCGTTGCTTTATCCCTTATGCATTTGTCAATGAAAAAATATTTACTGAATGCCAACTTTATGCCAGGCATTCCATTAGCCACTGGGGATACAGCAACATGAAGCTTATAATCTAGTGAGGGAAACAGAAATTATACAAATGGTTATTAAAATAACTAAATAATTACAATTGTGCTAACTGCTGTGAGCGAAAATCACAGGGTGCCAGGAGCGGAAGTATACTTGATATTGAGGAATGTCAGGGAAGACCTTCCGAGCAGAGAGGGAATGGATGGGTAGAAGTCAGCCAGGTGTGTCTACGAGGGCAGAGAGGGGCCGAGAAGCTGGGCCTGAAAACAGCAGGTGCAAAGGCTCCGTGATGGGAAAAGGTGCCCATGAAGAATAAAGACTGTCTAACGGAAGAGTCATAGAGATCTGCAGGTGGCAGGAATAAGACTAAGGGGAGGTGTCAGGTGAAAAACTTCTGAGTTTCACCTTGAGGGTAACTAGAAGTCATGGATGAGTTTCAGGGAGGAAAAATACAGGTGATCAGAGCTGAGGTTTTACAAGATTTCTCTGAAGCAAAGTAGAGACTGTGCAGGAGGGCAGCTTGAGTGCATGCGCAGGGCAGCTGGATGTCATTGTAGTGGTCTAAGCAAGAGATGGTGATGGATTGAGCCGGACTATAGAGGTTGGAAAGATAATTGGGGGCAGAATCTCCAGGTTCTCACTGAGCTGAGTGTGTGGGAATTGAGGGGACAGTTTAAGGTGGAGAGTGAGGAACAGAGGGAGACTGGGTTGACTAGATCCAAGGAACTATGTGTCCCCTTAACATTCTTTCTTGCATCCTGCTTCCCCAACCAGGCTGTGAGGTATGCTGTGTCCCAGGCACACCACTTTCCAGATTCTTAATAAAGATTAATTTTATCACCCTTGGTCTATCCCATAGATGCCCAATTTCCTATTCAGGATTCAGTTTCTTTTAACCAAGGTTTGTGCTAGCCCCAATCCCCTTGACACACCTACTGCTCACCCCAAAGATCTCCCAAAGGTTTCTTTTCAGTAGCAGTTTCTCAGCTTCCACTTTCAGACATTTGACATATTGCTTCCTGTATTCTTTTCTGTAATTATCTCCTCCCATTAAAACAACAAAACACCACGATTTGCTTATCAGATTGGCAAAAACTTAAAAAGATCAAGTCTTGGTAAGAAATGTGGAGTACAAAGTTACTACTCAAGGCTGCCGCCACCTCCAGAGCTTTAAGCATGTCCAGGACACCTGGAGGTGGCCGGCCTCAGAGGGCCAGGGGCTAGGGCAACATGGCAGCTTTGCTCTGAGTGGGGCCTCTGGGAGCTTTGCAGAGCCACGGTGGAAAGAAAAGCCAGGAACTGAGATTGAAATTCTCACCAGCCAGTGGGATGGGAAACTCAGTCTGAAATAATTTGACTAAAAGCAAATAAGGCCCAGGAAATTTCTAAGACATCTTGTTTTGTGGAGTAAGACTGTGGAGTAATGCTGCATGACAACCTGACGGTAGTCCTCCCTTTTTGGTGCTCTCAACTGGACTCTATAATGAAACCCTTTGTTAATGTCCATTGACTAGTGAATACATAAGCAAAATATAATGTAGGCATACAATGGAATACTATTTGGAAATAAATATAAAATGAACCATTGACACATGTAATACCTTGGATATACCTCTAAAACATTATGTTAAATGAAAGAAGCCTGACTCAAGAGACCACATATTATATGAGTCCAAATACATGAAATATGCAGAAAAGGCAAATCTATTGATGGAAAAGTACTAATTTTCCCTAGCACTGGACATAGGAAGGGGGAGTGACTAAAAATGGGCATGAAGATTGTTTTGTGGGGGTTTTCTGGAGTGGGGGGAGGGTAAACTTACTGGAAACTGTTGAATTGTACACTTAAAATGCATAGATATTATAACATGTAAATAACATCTCAATATATCTGTTATCTGAGTTCCTTCCAGCCTATACCTTGATATCCCAACATGCTGGTGTGGCCTCCATCCTCCATGCAAGCCTGCCTTCAGCAACTTCATGCCCCTACTCATCCCATCCACCAAGCCAGGGATGCCCTTCTTATCCCTTTAATCCCTGTACCCCAATTGACAAATATTGGCTCAGTCTGGTTGGTTTGTAGATGAACACCTGGTACCTAAGTTGGGGCAAAGGTGGCATCTAGAGCAGGCACAGGTAGCCAAGGAAGCATCCCTGTCACTGATGCGCGGGGTCCAGGGAGAATCAGGAGAGTAGTTCAGAGACAGGATCAGAATCTCGGGCCCAGGACCCCACTCAAAAAATCCCCTTGATTTTCCAACCTGGAGTCAGGCAGGAATCAGGCCAAAAATGCCTTCCATATCCAACACACCAGATTTAGCAGCACCATTTGCCATTTCTTCCAGAACAATATTCCTCCTACCTGGCCTTTCTCTCGCATTCCCATGGCCATGTGTTGGCATTACTTTCCGCCTGGACTCACGCTCTGGCCTACTGTTTGGTAAAAAATTAATGACAACAGACCAAGCAGGAGATGGCAGGGGCTCAAACATGGGCCATATCCTCTCACATCTGGACACCGAAACCGTGTCCATTTCTGCCCCCTCGATGTTGTCACTGATGTTCTCATTGGCCCTAACACTTTGCTTCTACACCGCCGTCATGCCATCTCAACTCAGAGCCAGAGAAGACAGACCTGGCTAGAAGCCACCATAGATCATGCTGACCAGGAACTTCTGTTGACAAATGGACACACTGAGGCCCAGAGACATTCAATAACTGGCCCGAAGTCAGGCAGCCGATGGGTGGCTGAGCCAAGCTATCTTCACAGCTCCCTCCTTGTAGGGGCTCCAGTCTCATTTCCTCCCTGATGCCGTCCCAGCTTCTATTCAGCAACCATTTTTTCGGAATGCCTTAAGCATAATTGCACTTATTCCACACAATTTAGCATTTGATAATAACACTGTTCTGAACTATTCCTTAATTGCTTTCTGTGTGTGACTCTGGATTGTGATATCAGGCTGTGAGCTCCTTGAGGACAGGGAATTATGTTTTGACTAATTTATTCATTTCAACTAGCAAAGTAATTCCATACATTTAGCTTTGCAACACTGGTATTACAGCAATGGCATGTTTACTCTGTCAGGTCTGGGACCAGTGAAATCCACAGGTTTCTCAGGGCACTATCCTCACTCACTTCTCTCGCTTTTCATCCTACGTGATCTCATCCACACAAGGCTACTGACACCATGGGATACATCACTGACCTCTCCTTAATGCCCTACACTTGTTTATCCAGCGGCCTCTTGGATAGTTTCTGACAATCACCTTGTTTGCTTCAGGATAGCTGCAGTCTCAAAATCAACCCTCCAGGGGAACTTGCCCCTAGAGGGCAAGACTGTGATGGGGTCCTCTCCATATTCCCACACCTAGCCTTCCATAAATACTGGCAGGTTGAGGGGATAAGTAAGTCCCGGGTCTGTTCCTCAACTTCTCTGCCTCTGCAACCCCGGGTCTTCACTGGGGACTTACGCAGTTGCCACCAGGCTCACTTGTTCCTGGAAGCCTTGCACAACCAGCAGGATATTAGGAGCCTTAGAAAGGGCACTATTGATGATGCAAATGGACCACCTGCCCTTGAGATAGGCATAAGAAGGAAACCAATGACACCCATTGGGAAGCACTTGCTCAGGCTTTCAGACCAGCACTTGGATGTCTAAGAAAGACACCTCAAGATTCCTCTGAACCTCAGCTTGTTTGACTTGCTTGTTGGAAGTCAGAGCTTGCGGGGCTGTTGCTCAGGAGTGACCCAGATTGCCATGTACATTTGGACAATGCTATGGACTATTTGCAGTCTGGCTGATTGTGTGTGCATATGTGTCTAAAACATGCTGTTCCCATTCAAAATCACTGCCATAAACTCCATCTACACTGCCTTCTAGAACAACCTTCAGAGACTCTCACACATTCTCTGTCCTCCAAAGGTGGATCTGAATTTTGGAAACAGGCAAAGGTCATCTGGAGCTAAATCCAATGGGTCAGTGAATAAGCCAGCTCATACATAATATTTATCGGTCAAATATGAGGAGCTACAATAAAATGAAGTTAAGAGAAGTGGGCTGATTTCACTCTATGCCTCTGAACAGTTCTAAGCATGGGTCTGGAAAGATTTAGGATACTTGGCCCCTTCCTGGATGGCTGCGGCCTTCTCAGCCAACCCTGCCCCCTCCCAGAATACCCAATAACTACCATGATGATGCATCATAAAAACTACCAGGAATAAGCCTTTTGAAATTGCCTTTTTGGCTTCCATTAGCCCAACAAGATCCCACTATTATGTTTTATTTCAAACCTAGCTCATTTAATTCATTTTTAAATCAAGAATTAAGCATCTAATTACATCCCCAAACAGTGTTCTAGGTGATGGTGACAGTAGTAATTAATAGACAGTGTCCCTGCCACCATGGGTCTTCTATTCTAATAGAGTGAACCAGAAGATGGACAAGCAAACAAATGAATAAAATAAAGTGGGATGGTGCTAAACACTTCGAGGAGCAGGTAAGGAGTGACAGCCAGAGTGGGGTCACCAGGGACGGTCTTCTTTGGAGCAGAGATCTACATGACATGCAGGAACCACCAGCCAAGAGGGTACAAGAGGGAGGACCATTCCAGGCTCAGAGAACAACAGGAACAAACTCTCCTGAGCAAGAGAGACATCTTGGTGCCTGACATCTTACCAAGAAGCAGTGAGGCCAGCGTGGCTGCCTGACTGCACAGAGCAAGGGGAACGTGGGAGGGGGTGAGGCGAGAGAGTTGCTGGGCAGGTGAACCTGTACCTCTATCGGTTATAGCTCTGTGACCACAACATCTTTCTGAGCTTCATTTGTCTACAAAATACTACTTACCTTGCAGGGTATCACGTGGACAGAGGACCAGGAAAGTAACTCATCTAGTGTGGTGCCTGCAGGTAATTACCACTCACTAAGTACCAATTATCACCACTACTCTCAGCATTGTCACTGTTATGCTAACCTGGGGATCCACCTCTGGCTGACGCACCAGGGGTGGAAATCACCTCCTTTATCTTCTCCTTTATCTTCGATAAATAACTCCGCCCTTCGGTCAGCAGAACACCTTGAGGAAAGAGCCACACACTGTCTCCTTACAGACCCAGAGGGAGCCAGCAGCCCCCTCCCAGCGCCTCTCTGGGCAGGCTTCAGGGAAGACTCTCTCTCCCAATCAGGCAGTCTCCAGGTAACTGTCAGCCACCAGCTCAGACCACAAGGAGACAAAACTGGACACAGCTCACAGGCTTTGGTCCCCTTCAGCAGTCTGCATTTAGGCAGAGGCTGCTGTGTGAGGGAACATGCTCCGTCGCAAACAGTCCTTGCCCAGTGGGACCATAAAGGAACTTCCCTGGCATTGCCCAATCAGGGGAAACCCAGAGACCAGGTTCAGGTCCCCTGGTGAAGAAGGCTGCCTCTCAGAACAAGAAGCCCACCGAGGCCCAAGCATTACGCAACCCCACTGAGCAGGTGGCTTGGGCTGGGCTGATCAGCCCACTCTAAGGATGCAGCTCCCGTGCATCTGCCTGAGCCTGAAAGAACTGGGATATTAGACAAGCTAGAGGGCTAATTAAAATGTGAAATGTGGTCTGTGGGCAGAAATTCCTACAAGTCCAGAGGGATCTACCACTTAGTATTCCAACCAACCAAAGCAGCATTTACTCAATAATTCCCCTGAGGACTCTGAGCACCAGCCCACCCCCTAATATGCTAAATTTACCTCCCAGATGTACTGGGCTAAGAGGACACAAATGCCCCTTCCCCCCCGCCTCAATTCGCTACCATGGCCCCATGTAGTGTGCCAATGAGCTGGGCTCAGACTTGGACCAGGACACTGCTTTTGAAAGCCCAGAGCCTTGAAAAGGCAACCACACTGCAGAGCAAGCATGTCAAACTCGCGGCCCGCAAGCCACATGCCTCATTTATTTGCCCTGTGTTAGCCTTTGAGTTTGACATGCTTGCTGCAGAGGCACAGAGCAATGATTCCTTAACTATTTCCTCCTCACTCCCCAGGATGGGGGTGAGGAACACCCTGAGAATATGGAAATAACTAGAATATAGAAAACACATACTCATTGTTTCCTAGTGCACTCTCCAAGAGTCTCCACAAAATCCTTTTGGAAACTTAGATGGTGGGAAAATGCAAGAAATGCCTTATTGAGGTGGGCATGGGAGAAAGGGCCCCAAGTAGAATATGTCTGGATTGCTGGGAAGGCGGTTATAAAAGGGCTGGGATTAAGAAGCACTGCTGTCACCGGCCTAACCCTGAACACTTAGCACAGGAGTCCCACTCACAGACTCTGGAGTCAGCCTGACTGAGAGTCTTTAAACCTCTGGAGCCTCAGTTTCCTCCTCTAATATTACTTACCTACCCTCTCACAGGGTGGCTGTGAGGGTTACACGTGATAAGACATGGAAAGTACCTGAGTAAGAGATCCCTGTGACTCAGTCAGTATGGGTATCGGCCCTCCAGAAGCACACACTTACTTAGTCTGTCTCTCAGCAGCCACTTTCCCTCGGTTCTCCTTCCATGATGTATGATCTGTGTCTTGCTCCCATCTGTCTGACTGTCTGTACCTGTGCATCATTGGTAATGTGTGCACATGTGCATGTGTGTGTACTAGTGTGTGTGTGTATGTGTGTGTAGGTGGGAGTGCTGGCTCTGGCCCAGGTGGGGCCTGTGTGCCCACCCATCAAATGCTGCATATGCTCTGCCCTCTGGTCTGCTCTGCCCACTCCTGACCAGGATGAGCACCCCTCACTGCTCAGAGATCCCAGGGCCCTGGGTTGTGGGAGCCCTTTAATCGAGGGCAAGGGCAGCCAAGCCCAGAGTCCAGATGGTGCACATCTCTCTACATCCTGGTGCATTTCACACCCAGGTCTCTGCCAGCTCGCCAGGCAAACACTGCAGGCTTGTGCCTCAGGAGGGGCTCCTTGTCCACAGCCCCAGGCCACTGTCACTGCCACCAGGAAGCAGTGGTTTGTGCCAGGCCCTGCCTGGAGTGGGGTCTTCAGCCTTATGACAGCTGCTGCTGCTGTTGACACTGCAACAGTGACAAATTCATCCTTCTGACAAGATCCCTTTAAATAATTCACAGGGAGCTGGGGATTAAGACACTGTTTCTCTCAGTCTCTGTTGAGATTTAAAACACCCCCAGCTGGGGTATTTAAGGAAAGTATAATGGGCTGCCCCTCTGGGTCTCCCCTCCCCCTTTCCTCCTCTTTCCCATTTCCCAAATTCACCCCCCACCCCCACCCCACCAGCTAGCCCTATAACAAGGAGACCCAGAAAATAAGAAAGCAAAAAAAAAGGAGGGAATCAGTGCTTAGCTGGTCACTATGGCAACAGTGGCAGGGTATTCAGCTGTCATTATCCCAGGGCCTCACACATGTGATTATCTTAAGCTGTGGATTGAATGTGGTCCTCACTGCTACCCAACAAGGCCTTGTCGTACAAGGCAGGGGCGGGAGCTGCGGGCCCCAGGCCCCCTCCTCCCGATTCTGTTCTGCCCAGGCCTGGGCTCCAGTGACTAGGAGCAGAGCTACCCCTGGGAGAGAGACTGATGACATATCCCTTCAGTTTGGAGGTATCTCAGCTCAGAACACAGCAGGGGCTCGATAGAGCTGGGCCACCACACTGCATTGGAGGCTGGGGAAATGGGATCCCAGTTCCATGAATGCAGAGTTTTGACCGCACGTAGGCCAAGCTGTCTGTGGCAGCCGGAGAGGTCCCGGGGACAAGAGTGGGCCATGAAGCGAGAAAGAGGCTGGCCCTGCTAGAGGAGCTCTTGGCTTCATTCCATTCTCAGGATTGGGGAGAATCCTCCATCAGGGTGCAAAACAATCAAATCTGGCCTGGAAGGAGACACTCATCCCTCTATCCTGTCCACCCTCCTCCCCAGCTGTGGCAATGTGGCCCCTGTGGCTGACCCAGTCAGGCGACGTTTCCTGGCACTGCAGCCGCTGGAGCTCGCTTGGTCCTGGGAAGCCTGGGGAGCCCTTTGATCGCACCCCTTTGCCTCCTGGACTTTGCTGCAGATTATCCCTGGGCTGAGGTTCCCTGGTCCACAGACATTCTTTGAATGACATGATCACTGGTCACCCCCCACTAGGCACACTTCAGATTTTCCAATCTCCCTTTTAAAATCCAGCTCCCAGAATAAGCCCATCGTGGCAGATGTGCTCAAGCCAGCAGAGCATACAATGGAGCCACCAGCTCAGTCTGGCCTTTGCTGCACCTGCGTTCTCTGGTCAGTCCCCAGGAGTGGCCAGCACATGAAAGTCCCCACTACCTGGGACACTGCTCACCTGGCTCAACCCTGGCTCCTTGCTGCACAATGCACTGCTTGCACCTAATTGCAAATGCAGGCCCTTACCACCGACCGTGTTAGTTTGAAGGCAGAGTTTTCAATCAGCAAGATCAGTTTGAATCTTGACTCCAACCTCTTTCATGTGCTTTGTGACACAGGAAAATGTGTTGGATGTGACTGTCTCCACCAGAAAGAGTGGTGAACAGGACAGTGCACAGGGAGATGAGGCTCTGCCAGGACTAAAACTCCCGTTTATCAACAGAGGAGCATCTCAAATGGATGACAGGCTGGTTCCGCAGGCTGGCACTAAGGCCACTGGATGGGACAAAGCAGCTTGTTGAGGCCACTTCATGTCTCTTCCTTCCCAGGAGTTTTCACTTCCCAAACATTAGCCAAGGCCTGGGGGGCGGGAGCTGACCAGAGGCTCCTCCATCATTGCCTGGAGCCGGCCATTCCCAGGTACCCTCTTGTGTCTTTCTCTGGATCCCTGGCCAGGCCTCACCTAACCTGGGAGTGGGGCCTCCCACTCCAGGCTCCTTGAGGACCTGCTATTCTCTGACCCCAAATGCCACACATCACAAAGCACCCACTCTGCCTCTCCCAGTATAGCTTGCTTCAAAACACAATTCATGGGCTGCTTATCACATGTACTACTCACTGACACCTGGCTTTAAACTTACCCGCTCCCTTTCTAGAAACTGAGAAAAGTGCTTCTCCTTGCCCCAGCCTCTGGTTTCTGGATGATATACGTGACACGCCTTCCTTACACTTCTTCGGGGGCAGAGGTACAGAGTGAGCTTTGTGGTCAGACAGATCCGGGGTCAGTCTCAGTGGAGCCCCTGAGCAGTCCTGTGATCTTTGGATAATCATCCCAACTCTCAGTGTCTGCTCTGTAAACTGGGCGAAGTATCGCCTGGCTGGCAGGGGCCTGGTGGGAATTCAGGGGGTTAATACAAGTAACATTCAGTGTCTGGTACACAGTGAGCACTTTATTATTGGTAACCAGTAGTAGCAGTAGTTATCACCATTATTAATAACACTGTTATTAGTCACAGGATATTCATGCAAGAGCCACAACCTAACAGAATCACTAGATTTTGTATCTCAGGACCCCCACTCAATCAGTTCCCATCTTCATCCCATGCAAGTGAAGTCCTTCAAACATGAGTCATTGCAACCCTGAGGCCTACTCAGGGCAAGCAGGTTTAAAAAAAAAAAAAAGTTTGTATTGACTTTTATAGGAGAGGAAGGGAGAAGGAGAGATAGAAACATCGATGAGAGAGAAATATCATTGATTGGCTGCCTCCTGCACACCCCCTACCTGGGATCAAGCCCACAGCCCAGGCATGTGCCCCAACCAGGAATTGAACCTTGGTCTCTTGGTTCCTAGGTTGACCCTCAACCACTGACCCACACCGGTCAGGCAGAATAAGCAGTATTCACTGAGCTTTAGAGTTTTCGAAGAAGGTAAACACACTTTAATTCTGCCAACCACTCTAAAATTAAGGTCTTATGTTACCCTTATGATAGAGACAGAAAATGGGCCCAGAGAAGTTGAAAGAATTTATAAGAAAATGGAAACATACCCAGAAAATTAGATTCTAAACCCTAGGCTTGCTCTTTATACTACCAAGTGCAGTGCGGGTTAGGCCAAATTATTCCTACACTTTGTAACTGGAGGCAAGGCTGAAGGCATCATCCAAGGCCAGACTTGCCCTCTGACCCAGGCCCAGGCTCCCCATTTGTCTTCTGCCCAGTGTGTCTTCTGCCCACCTTGATGTCCCCTTCTTCACCTGTTTTCCTCCTATCCCTCCTCTCCAGGCCTCTTAACTCCACCTTACCTTCCTTCTAATGCTTTGTCTTCCCCACTAATACACCTCTTTCCTTCACCAAGGAAACCAGTGTGAGGGAGCTAGGAGTTCAGGCTATCAGGGCAACGGGCCCTGCCACCCTCCTCGGCTCCATCCTGGTTCCTGGGCCAGGAGCCCTGCTTTCCTCCTGGGTCCTGGCAGCCACTCCCACCTTCAATGTGAGAAGAGCTGTCCTCAGGCAGTTGGTCCTCAGGCTCAGCTTAGTGGGAAAAAGGTTTCCAGGATTGTGCTAAGGGATGTGGTCGGGGAACTGCCTTCCTGAGGAAAGTTTTAGAGAAGAGGAAAAACACCTGTCTGTCCAGGCAAATGAGGGTTGAGCCTGCCTCAGTGAGGGGGAAGGAGACTGGGTAACCCCTGGGGTTCCCTCTGGGACTCTATGGACAGAAAGATCTCCTGTTCTGCTGATGAGTCAGAGCCATTTCCAAAGAGCAAGAAAATAAATCTGCCAGACAGTAAGACTGGTGAACTACCACAACTCCCAAATTCATTAATACAGCAGCTAGAGAAGCAGCTTTCCCTCCATCCGTCTCTCTCCCTGCCACCCATACCTGCCCGCGACACATCCACACATACACACCATCATACCCAAAGTATTTCTGCAGCCAGTGTAACAATTACCACACTACTCAATGACACTGGTCATCTGTAACATTCTATTCACCTCTCTATTAAAGGCACACAGGTGCTCACAAAAAGATTTCATATAAACACCCTCTGAGACAGCAAGTACAAATGGTGAGGCCAGGCAGAACGGTGCCCTAGCTGCTCAACTGGCCCACCTCTCCACCCCTAGGGATCCACCCAGCCTCACCCAACCCACCCCCAGGCCATCAGTCTTCCCAGAGCTCCAATCTCAGGGACCCACCTCCCATCTCCCTCCATAGCGCTCCGCCTCCATAGCGCTCATCCTGAGCCCCCGTGTGTTTGTCTGTCACTGTCTCCATCATGCAGGTGATTTTAAACTTCCATTCGTAAAAGACAAGTATTATATATAAAAAAAATGTTTTAAGTGCCTCGGGGTGTTTTGTTCCTCATTGCTTCATAAAAGTGACATTAATAGCCAGGGAAGAGCTCTGCTGAGTGCAATTACAGAGGATGTTTCAGGTATGAAAGCTGTTTTGAGCCTGCTAATGTCTCCTAATTACAGGCCTTTGGGTAGTGAGAGAACAAGATAAAGAGTGGGCGGGAGGCCCAGGGTGGGGAGCTGACTTATCTCCTTGGTTTACCTGAAGAGGGCAGGGGAGGGAAGGGAGGCAAGACTGGCAGGGAGGTCAGAGGCCCACCCCCAGAAGGCAGGGCTTCTTCCTTGAGACAGCAGTACTAATTCCTGGGTAACTGCTCAGGAAAAGGATACCAGCCATGTCCCCTGCCATGAGAACAAACCTTTTACATACTGAGTCTGAAGCTAAGGAGCCCGTAGCAACTCAACCTGGGCGCTCCTCATGGAGCCACCCCCTGCAGACAGTGTGGAGAGCAGGATTTTACTGGGACAGGTGGGACAGCAGGGTTGTCAACAGGGGAGCAGCCTGTAGGAGGTTAAATGTCAGCGCTGGTACCTTCCAGCCATGTCACCGCCGATAATTCAACAGCTTCTCTGAGCCTGGAAGCTACACTTTCGTATCAGTCAGGGCTTTCTGGTGGTCATTGAAGAAAAGCACAACTCTCAACCTCTAGTTTCCTCCTCTGTAAATGGGGCTGTTGTGAGGATGAACCCATGCATGCCTGTAAAGCACTTAGGGCCCGGGATACAAAATTAGATTTTCACTCTCCCTACCTGCCATCTATTCACTGTTCTGGCACCTATATCCTGATTCTTTCCAGGAAATTGCTCCTTCCCACCCCTCAGCCCCCAGGGTGCTGGTAGGCTCCACACAGCAAAGGACATGAGAGGAGCAACCAGTGCCTCGTTTTTCCAGGCTGCAGGGACTGGTTCTGAGGGCACAGGATTCCAGCCAAGCCAGCCAGGTCCACTCAGAGCTAATCCCAGGGCTTCTGCTGAGGGGGCCAGGAGGAGGTGTTTGTTCTTCCTCAGGGCTGGAGCTGCTGCAGATTTCTTCTGACCAAGAGGAGGCTCAGCCTGGAGCCAACACCATGGGAGTAGAGAGGAGAAAGGGCATGGGGAAAGAGAGCAAGAGAAAGGAGTAGGGATGGAGAAAGAGAGATGGATCCTGAGGATCTAGACCATCCAACACATGCAGCCCCCTCAGCCCCAGACCATTCAGTTGCAGAAGCCAAGATACTTTTGAAGGTTGAGAGTTGTGCTTTTCTGACCACCAGAAAGCCTTGACTGATACAAAAATGTGGCTTCCAGCATCCAGCGACCAGGACAAAGGCTCCTCAGTCCCAGGTGGAAGTACCAGCCTGAGAGAGGATGACCAACTCGGGCCCCCTTTGCCTGCCTGCCCCTGGCTCAGCCTGAAATTCAAATACCGTAAAACTCCATTCACCAAATCGCTTTGCCCAGACCTAAATTTCTCTTGGATTTGTCTAATTTAGCTCAGGCTTTGCTGTCTTAACTTAGCATGATTGAGTCATCAAAGGAAAAAAAAAGAAATTCCAGCCCTCCTGAGGGTTAGATCTAGTGTTTACTGAGGAAAACTTTTTACCAATGTTGTTTCATATACGGAATACTCACCGTCCCTACCCCATTGAGCAGAGGAGGAAACTGGCCTGAAAGAGTCTAAAAGACTGGCCCAGGGTCACACAGCCAGGGAGCTACAGAACTGGGACCGGCTCTGGTTTATGTGATACACAGTCTGCAGCCTTCACTGCTCCTCCATCAACTTCTCACCCATCAAACCAGATAAATTCCAATTGATTTTGTTTGGCCTTGGAACAACTAGGGTGTTACTAGAGTGGATTTCTCTCCTGAATGTGCTTTCCTTACTCTCATGGTATGGGCAGCTGGCGAGGGTGGCTGGAGGGTCTGACAGACAGGGAGAGAGGAGACACCCAGGCATGGCGGCCAAGTGGCCAGGAGGGTCCACACATAGTAACTGGTGGCTATCCAGTAAGGCCCCAGTGTGCCTGCTTCCATGGGCACGTATCTGTGTTGGAAGTTAATGTACCAAATACCGACATTCAAATGGGATATTCCCTTCACAGTGGCCTCCCCTGGAAGTTCTCCACTTAGTCCAATACCTTCCCATCATTTAAGATATTTCTAGAACTCAAAGAACTACCTACAGAGGCATATGGTAAAATCAGCTCATTTAACTTCACACACACACATACATAAACAGACACACACATATACATATACACATATAAAGATATATACATACCCATATATGCACACACACACACATACTAGTACATACACACACAGAGCACAGACATGCACACCCGGCTTGCTCATCCTGAGGGCTCATCAGGCATGGCTCAGGATTCCTTTCCATTTTTTCTCTGTTGAATCCTACTTCGCCTGAGGAAGACTTGTCAGTGATACAGCAGTGAACGGCCTCTGCCACAGGCCGGGAAGGTGGTTCCAAAGGGCAGCACAGACAGCACTGGCATCTGTGAGCCCACGGAGAGCTCTTTGAAGATAGCTCAGGGAGATGTTTACACTGAAGTCACATGTCCCACAGGCACAGGAACCAACACACACAGAGACCATCGGTGGCCCAGGTGGCAAAAGCCAGTGAGCCCTGGAAAGTAAAAGAACTTTGGGCTTGGATTTCCAATAAGCAAGTAGAATAAACCTCACTATTAGAGAGACCTAGGCTTGCCTTCCTAATCCATCACAGCCCATGTCTGCAAGTAAGTGGGATTTTCATGGGGTGTCCTGGTCTCCTTGTCATGCTGATCTCAGGAAAGGTGACTCTATTCACAAAATTAAAAGCTCTTTTAAAAGATATTCATAACCACATGGGTGTTGAGAGGGCTACAATAAATCTAAATTGAGCATCTCCTAAATTCAGACCCCTGCTCTGGACCTTCCTCAAGTATTTGGCCAACAAACTTGTATTGGAACCTGTCCCTTGCTAGGCCAGTGCTGGACTGGGCAATGGGGACACAGGGATGCTGTGTTCTCTGGCCAGTGGGACACACATGAGAGCTGAACAGTGTGTTAGGAAGAGGGCACCTGGTGGGGAGTAGTCTCCAGGAGGGCTCCCCAGGAGATGAGAACAGAGCTGCTCCTGAGGGAACAGAGAGTGATGCAGGGAGACAGGGAGGGTCAGGAAAAAGGAAGACTGGAGGGGGCCAGGCAGCACCTTGAAACTGGGGCAGACTGTTGAGAGGGGACTGTGCAACCTTTATCAAGTGCTGCCCGTGCCTGGGTGTGGCACTATTTACCATAGAACCTCACTGAACTCCCCCACTGCCCAGAGCTCCTGAAATATGAAGGTCAGGGAACATTCTAGAGCAGGGCTGACCGCAAAGGTTTGGGAGAACTAACTGAAGCCAGCCCAAGGGAGGAACCACCAAGGCCTCCAGTGAGGGTCCCCAGGGTGCCTTTTGGTGGGAGCTGAGCTCCTCCCTGGCATTTAATACATACATTATACATGTATTCATTACTTTGCCCCTCTGCTCACGAGTGGCCTCTGATTCAGGTTAAACCAAAAGGCTTTAAATTAGAACTGCAATTAGACTATAAAGCAGCATTTTACATTTGAGCATAAATCTTTTCTGTTTCTCACCGGTAATGTTATGATCCACTTTGCAGCAATATAACTGAAAAGTTTGTGGGCTATGTGTGGGTGGGCAGTCCAACCCCCCTTCCCATATCTGGCAGTTCTCAAGTACAACAATGAAGACACCCAATGAGCCTCATAAAAGGAGAGCCCTTTGACCTCTCTCTCCCCTGGGGAGCCCACTTCACAGGCTGTGCAGTGTGGATAAGGTTCATTGCAATGTCAGCGGGGCCCCTGGACAGAACTATGGATGAGGCAAACCCAGTTCCCTGGGAATCCCCAGGCTACCAGAACAATGCACATCCACCCTCCTCCATCCTAAGCATGCGTGTATGGGATCCTGACTGCAGAGGACAACCTGAGGTCTTTGCCCCCTTGCTCAGATGGGGAGCCCCATCTCCTCCCCACTGGGTCCCAGGAAGGTGTGGACCACCCACCCAGCCTCCTGGCTTCTCAAATGCCTGACCCTGACCTTTTCATCACTCATAAGTACTCTGTGTGTCTTACATACAAGCCCTGACTCAGCCACAGTCTCTGTCCTGCTCCAGTCTCACTGACACCTCTGTCTGGGCCCTATATTTGTGACAATGGTCACTCCCTCCGGGTTTTACTCTTCTTCTTCTTTTTAATTCCAAGGATATGTTTCTATTGATTTTTTTTAAGAGAGAGAGAAAGGAAGGGAGAGGGAGAGAGAGAAACATGGATGTAGAAGAGATACATCTACTGGCTGCCTCCATTTACCTCCCACCAGGGATAGAACCCAAAACCTGGATATGTGCCCTGATTAGAAATTGAACCCACAATCTTTCAGTGTATGAGATGATGCTCCACCCAAATGAGCCACACTGGCCAGGGCTGGTTTCACTCTTCTTATTGGGTAGATGCCCTGATTCAAGATGCCAATCGCATCTCACCAATGTCCTCAGCCTCTTACCCCTCCAGCCCATCATTTTTATATATCCAAGGATGATTCCACCACCACCACTCCACCAGGTGCAGTCATACAACTGAACTGAGCCTGCAGCCACAACTAGGCCCTACTCCCAGCCATGTTCCTTCTAAACATGCAGCCCCTCTCAACTCTCCAACAGTAGCAGTCACTTCCAACCTTGTCCACCTTCCTAAAACCTGCTACCCAAGACTCCCCATCCCTTGTTCTCTGAACTTTGCCTCCAACCTCAGAGAGAAGACAGGAAGTTGAAAAAATTTTCTGTCACCACACCTGAGTACTCAGATCTCTCTGTAGGCACCATACCTCCATCCTGCTCTTTCAACAACAACAAAAAGAGTCCCTTCCCCAGAAAGGCAATGCACCCACAGCTCCCCTGTGCCATCCTTCCTGTCTCTCATGCACAGTCTCCCCGCTTCACAGACTGATTCCATAGCCTCGCCTCCCCGCTGACTCTTCAACTCTGCTTTCTGGCTCGCTAGTTCTGTCCTTTCTGAAACCCTCCACATGAGTCATCATTCCCCAGGCTACCAGAACAATGCACACCCACCCTCCTCCAGCCTAAGCATGCATGTATGGGATCCTGACTGCAGAGGACAACCTGGGGTCTCTGCCCCTTTCTGGACTAAGCCCAGTGGAGACATTTAGCGCCAACAGCATTTTTCCTCTTCTGTCCCCTCTTCCTCTTTGATACTCTTTTCCCTTGGCTTCTATGAGGGCCCACCTCTTGGTTTTCTCCTGCCTCTGGGCCATACATTCCTAGTCCCCCTTTCATGCTCCTCTTGCTCTACGTGACACTTCAATGCAGACTATCCATCCAAAGCTGTCACCTGTTCTTCATACACTCTTCCTGGTAGAGTACAGTCACAGGTCCTCTTCCCTTTGTTGTGGGGCTGTCTTCTAACCCCACTGCCCATGAGTCAGATGCGACAGCACTCCTCTCTGTGGGTGCCCCAAAGGCACCTCCAACTCAATAGGTCCAATACTGAACTCAGCCTCTTCTCATCCAAGCCTTTCCTCTTCGTAGATTCCCCATCTTCAAGAAAGACACCATCAGCACCTGACTTGCCTAACTCAGAAACTCTCAACAAATATACATTGTCAGGTGGTGAACTAGGTTCCAGTTTCCAAAGGTGAACAAACAGGAGGAGTCCTGGACACCTTGGAGGTTACAGCATACCTGAGGGGGTTAGAGGTGGGGGAGGGGGGATGAGTCCAACACTAACACGTAGAGATGAGAACTAGCAAATGTGAAAAGTGCTACGCAGAGGGCCTGTGATGGGAGACCCAACGTGGTCAGGGGTGCAGCAAAGGCATTCCTGAGGACAACCTGAGTGAGATGAGGCCTGAAGATGATGACGGAGAAGTCAAGAATGGCTCCAGTTTCTGGCCTTTACAATGTTCTCAGATGGAGCCCACATGAGGGAAAAGCGGGGAAGGAGAGGAGGGTGGATTCTGCTTAGGCCATGTTGAAGGTGACACGCTGTGAGCATCCAATAAGAGATGCGGCAGTTGGATACATGAGCCTGGGTCAGGGATACACACTTGGGAGCCACTGGTGTATTCACAGAATCGAAGGAGGAGAACAGAGGGAGATAGGGAGAGGGCTTGGAATGGAAGCATTGTCCTTGATCCTTCCTCTTGACCCAAGATGAGGGCCAGCCTGCTCCTCCTGCTGCTCACTATATGCCAAAAAGGCTCTGAAGCTGCTTGGGACACCAGGAGAAAAACTGTCTGGCTGTATGTCCCCAAGAGAAGAGGGAGACCTCAGGGAACTGCAGCTGAGCAGTGACTGCTAACCAGCAGGTGTGGGAGGTGGGAGGCGAGGGAGGAGAGCAAGCACAGAGCAGTTCAGCCAGCTCTTTGCTTGACTTTCAATGTTTTCCTAAAGGACAATCTTTCTTGGGAAGGCGATCTGAAGTTTAAAGAAGACAGGTGGTGTGTCTTCTTTAAATCAAGGGTTAAATAACCATAAAGCATGCCAATGCCTTGTGAAAACATACAAACCTTCTAACAACAAAATAATGTGTAAGAGTGGTAGGTTCTTAATACCCAGGCAACCTGAGAAGTTGCCACCTCATCAGCTTTGCATAAAGTCCCCAATGGAAATGGGAAGGGCTTGCTAGTTGCCCAGTGTTCCCAGCAGGATTTCCCCTGCCCACCCCACCCCACCTCTTTGGGAAACACCAGCTCATCCTAGTCCTTGCCCTCCCACCCCAAGGCATGATGCTTGCACCTGGGACAATGTGTTTCTCTAAATGCTGGGGACTGGGACTCAGTAAAGGCAAGAGCCCGGGGAGTATGCACAGGTGAGGTCAGGACTGCCCTGCTACCTGAATGACCTAGTTAGAACTGTCCCTAGAGCAAAACTGGTCCTGTTGGGACAGGATGTGCATCACGGGGTACTAAGCAATTCTTGGCCCTGAGCAGAGGTCACCAAAGACAGGGAAAGAGACAGGAGGTTTGGGACAGATGTCAAAGCCTAGGCTAGGCCACCCTTCGCTGCCGGTTCACCCCTTCGCTGGGATGAAGAGCCCACTCACCCCTCCATCCTCTCATTTTGTGATGAAGCCCTGCAGCTAGCCAATCCTCCAGGCCAGGCACTGGCACTTCATCTCCAAATCCTCCCTCTCACCTGACAGTCCATCCATTGCCAAATGCTGCCACTGTTTCCTCCTTAGCTTCACTCGAACTGCCCTCTGAGTACCGTTTTAATTTAGACTTTTCTGACCCAGGCAAGACAGCTGAAAGAGTCTCTTAAATGCTTTTATCTCAACTGTTCTCCCCAATCTTATCAGCAAGTGTGACTATTTTGTTCTCCTGCCCAGGATCTCTTCATTGCCTACAGGATAAATCCAGGGGCAGTTACAGCCCTGTTCTACCTGCCGCCTTCCAACCTACACCTGGTCCAGCTCAGAACTGGCGACGCTCTGCCATGCCCCAGATGAGCAGCCTCTTCTCTCCTGTCTCCTCGTGACTCCATCCCTTTGATCACTAGTCCTCCTACGCCGCAGGCTGCCCACTCCCCACCAATCAGACTCATTCTCTAAGACCCAGCTTGCAAAGGCTCCTTGTCTCGCTCCAAAGTCTCTCATTCCCGGCTCTGTGCCCACACCTGCCTGTCAATCTCTCTGTGCCACAGATAAGAGATGTACTTCAGCTTCTTTGAACTTGGTGGTCCTCCAGGAGGCCATGATCTCCTCAAGGATGGTCCATTTTTGTAGCTATGGGGTCTGGCCAGGCGCATGAACACTGAGCTAGTGAATGAAGAGCATCTCTCTAAGGCGAACTCCAGGCGAAGAGAGCACGGCCTTTCTGAACACCAGCTCCTCCTCATGCCCGTGCCCTCCTGGCAGCCCCGAGGGCATCTCAGAGCTCTGATCTGCCCCAGATCACTGGCAGCCACTGCCACCATTCCTACACAAGTGTGGCCCAGCCACCTAGAAGCCAGCTCCCTGAAGGACTTCGTCATTTTGTTAAGAGATGGTCAGCCTGAGAGTCCTGGCTTGTCTCTCTGTGCGGGGCAGTGGATACAGCCATTCACACCTACATTCAACCCCACCTGCTTTAGGCAGGTGCTGCTTCCCTCTCCGCCCCTCCTCAACCCCCCAGCCACCCTATAGGCCCAAGACTACCAGAGGATTGAAGGATGGAGGGTCTGACACTCACCCCAGATGTGGGGTTGGCTGTCCAGCCCAGCTCTGCGGTAGCCGTCCTGGTGTCCATTAACGTTTCTGTGGATCAAAAAGAGGAAATCTGGTCAGTCAGAAGGATCGCTAGACAGCGGCCTTTGTGTCCATGAAGTTACTTATGCACATAATGTCGGTGCCAGGAGCTGTGGGCACCTCTGTGAAGCAGAGAAGGGGAGAGGACTGCCAGGACCATGTAGCTCAGTACAGAGCTGGGCAGACCTCCTGTCTCCTGATGCCAAGTCCGAAGCTCTCACCCCCAAAGACCTCAACCCACCCATGTGGGATTCAGTCATCTATTCACTCACCACTTTACCCTCAAGACATGGCTTCTTCCCTTAATACTTTCCCTAGAGGCTCTTCCAGGGTCCTGCAGGTCCAGTAGCCACCTCTTTCTTCACTCTTCCTCCCCACTGGGCTGCCCCTCACCCGCACCTGTCCATCCTGCCCTCCTCTCCTCTGCCTCCCCCTCAGGCATCTGTGACTTACCTCCTCTGGTCCCAACCACTCACCCAAGACTTGGCCCTCCTGCAGGTCCCTTTGCCCTGAACCCAGATACATGCTGACGCCCTTTCCCAAGACTCTATTAGGGGCTCACCCAGAACACACATGCACACGTCAGACCCCAACGGTCTGCTTCCTGGTTACCACTCCCTCTAGCCATTAAGTGAAGGACAGACACCCTGACTCCTGGGCCGTCAGGATTGCTACAGTACACAGGCCAAGACCAACAGGTGCCGTGTGGTAACCACAGTGCTGCTATTTATTACAACAGATTTCTGGAAGGCAGCAGGAACGTGTCCTGTGAATAGGGCATGTTTTTCTTTTTTCCTCTTCAGTCTATTATTGACCCCGCGACCTCTCAACAGAGACTGCTCCCCAAAGGCAGCCCACCAGTTCCTGATCAGCAAACCCACAGCCTCTTTGTATCTTTAACAGCTTATTAATGTAGAAATGACATACAACAAACAGCACATAATCAAGGCGTACAATTTTGAGAAGTTCTGGCATATATTTACACCTGTGAAACCATCACCACAATCAGGATGATAAATATATCCATCATTTCCAGAAGTTTCCTTGTCCCTGGGTGATCCTGTCCTGCCCTGCCCTCTCACTGTCTCCAGGCAATAACAGATCTGCTTTCTGTCACCATCGATTAATTGGCATTTTCTAGAATTTTACATAAATAGAATCATGCAGTATGTGTATATATTCTTTCTGGCTTTATATCAATAGTTGATGCCTTTTTATCGCTGAGTAGTATCCCACTGTATAGGCATACTGCAATTTGTCTCCCCTGTTATCTGCTGTTTCCAGTTCGGGGCTAGTATGTGAGAGAGTAGGAGAGTGCCAGTCCTTCACATCCTCACCACACTGCATGGTCAGTCATTTTAAATTCTGGTCATTTTAATATGCGTGTGGTGGTACTTCAGTGTGGTTTTAATTTCCATGTCCTTAATGATGAATAATAATAAACACCTTTTCACATGCTCATTTGCCATTTGTATAGTTTGGGGGTAAAGGGTCTGTTCAGTCTTTTTTCATTTTTAAACTGGGTGGTTTGTTTTCTTTTTACCGAGTTTGGTGAGCTCTTTATATATTCTGCATACAAATCCTTTATCAGATATATGTTTGCAAATATTTTCTCCTACTCTGTGGCACTCTTTCATCCATGTCTTTCAACAAACGGAAGTTTTAAGTTTTGATGAAGCCTAATTTATCAACTTTGTCTTTTATGGTTTGGTGTCATATCTGAGAAACCTTTGCCTATCCCAAGGTGACAAAGATCTTTCTCTTACCTAGGTCTATGAACTCTTCTGAGTTCTTTCTTGCATAAGGTGGAAGGTATGAATCAAATATACACTTGTTTTTCTTTTTTTCATGTGGTATCTAGTTGTTCAGAGGATCATCTTTTTTAATAATATATATATTATTGATTTTTTACAGAGAGGAAGGGAGAGGGATAGAGAGTTAGAAACATCGATGAGAGAGAAACACTGATCAGCTGCCTCCTGCACACCCCTCACTGGGGGTACATGCCCTTGACTGCAATCGAACCTGGGACCCTTCAGTCCACAGGACGATGCTCTATCCACTGAGCCAAACCAGTCAGGGCCAGAGGATCACCTTTGAAATTCACACGGTGGTGCTGTGTGGACTGGTGGGGGTGTCCTAGCCACCTGATTTCCTGGGGCATGCATCCAAGGAACGGGCACAGCACATCCTACCCGCTCAGCAAATGAGAATATACAACATGTGGCTGTTTGGGTTTTTCCTTCCCCTGTTCCCTTTTGCTCCTGAACAGCCCTCCCTCCCCGTCACATGACCAGCCAGTCTCTGCTCACTGCTTCAGGTGGGAGATGAGAGATAGGAATGAAGAATGCAGGGCTATAAGATCTTGGCTCCTTAGGAAAGGGAAGGACGCCTGGCATAAATCAAAGGTTTGGGAACAAACCCACGGGTAAGACCAAGGGAATGAAAGTAGAAGTGATGAATGAGGGGCTGTATGGGGAAGAGGGTTCCCTTTGCTCTCGCCTCCCAGTGCTCAATCCCAGAGAAGAGATGATGGTAGGAATCTTTTGAGGTGAAAGGGGCATTGACATCCAGCACCCCAATGTGGTGATGCAGCAGCAAGTGACCCCACCAGGCTGATGTGACACAGATGGAGACTTAGGATCTGAACAGAGTCTAATAAAGGGGCTGGAATATCCCAGGGGTGACCTGCATGGACAGTGAACAAGGGTCAGATAGGGTACAGGGTACCTCAACAGGGGCCCAAGTAGGCAGGACCAACAGGGCCAGCAAGACACCCTCTTCCATGAGTACATACCCTACGTGTGGCCTAGATGATATTTCTGCCACCCCCTGGCACCGGTTTTCTAACTGCAAACTGAAGGGAATAAGGCAGGTAAAGCAGGCTGCCTGCTCTTGCCCACTTGAGTTTGGTGTTGATTGAGAGTCAGACCCTGTGAACATCTGAGGGAGCACCAGAAGTGGCACAGACTCCTCGAGTGTGTTTTCTCCTCTGATTCTTTGACAGCTGGGGAGGCCGATCCCTGCATGGAGCAGCTCTCCCTCTCCCCCTCATCTCCACTTCACAGCACTAATAATGATCATAATGACACACTGAATTTACATAATACACTTCTCAGAAGACACTCCATGAGGCTCCGAAGAAATTCATCTTCATGATTAAAATGCCTCTGCCAGGTGGGCCTGAGGCAGGAGCCACCAAACCCATGTGACAGCGATAGGGACCAGGGCACAGAAAGGCGCTGTGCCTTCTACAGAGCCTCAGAGCCTCCTCGCTGGCGCCCATAGCCTCATATCCCAGCCTGCTGCCTGCCAGGCAGACTTGGGCTTCTGGGACCTCTGCCATGATCCTGGGGTCAAGGGGGTAGGGAGGGCTTGCTCATGAAGCCAAAATGCCACAAAAGCCCCCAGAATAACACCTCCTCAACCTCAGGATCATGTGGAAATAGCCATGAACAGGTGGACGACACAATAGGGACAACAAGGGAGAGTCCAGATCAAAACGAAGAATCAGCCTTCACTCCTAACCTTCCAAAGACGGGTTTGTTCTGCGAAGCCCATGAACACAATCTAAGATTTCATTATATGCCTAGTCACCTGCTCAAGGGCTGTAATTGAATCTGTTTCTCAGTAATGCTTTCCAGCCACACTGGTGGACCCAAGTTGCGGGGAGAGGAATCTGTGTCTCCGCATCCTGCCCGCCGTGGAGAGAGACCACGAAACTGTAAACCGTCCACTCGATATGATTAAGGGCCATTTCTTTCCTGGCACAGATAGCGCTGATGATGGCATTACTCTGGTGGGGGCTGCATAAAAGTGATTTGAGGAGGTTGACATCTCCCCGGAGAGGAAGCGTGCGCTCATTTGCATTTATAAAGCATATTGAGAGTTCTGGCAGAAAGTTATGGTGGAAGCACAATTAAATATTTACCATCACTTCTGCTCTCAAACAGGGGCGTGGGGACCAAACCAGCTGGAGGTGCATGTGCTGCTGTCAGATCTGATGTCTACAGGGGACAGGACTCTGGGACCCACGCCCACAGCCTGGCTTCTCCCTCTGGGGGATGCACTCACTGCCCACAGGAGGAGAGCCGGCAAGGGCACTCACACCGAATGGAGAGAGGCCACTGATGCGGGTGGGCTGCGGGCAGGCCCCACTTCCACTACTTTAGGACAATCTCTCTGTCCTCTCCCCCTCCCTCTCTCTCCCTCTCCCCTCCCCTCCCTTCTCATCTTTAGAGTAGGGCTAGCGTTAGCTACTACACAGGACTGGGGGCGAAGTGGGGGCAGGGAGGGGGCACTGCGTGAGACAAGGCACTGCAAACCATAGGCCGTTATTACTATGATTTAATCACTCCAAGCTTCAGATTCCTTAACCATGAAACGAAGCTAATGATGGTATCTGTGAAATACTTATAAGCTATCTATAAGAATCAATGACATTAGGTATCTAATGATATCTCATTCACCCTCTTCCTTACATTGTTGTAAAGACCAGGGAGTAATGTACACTGAGGATATAGCAGTGGTTCAGAGCAGTGGGTGCCTGAGAGGGACTCACCATCTAGGGTGGGGGGGCAAGAAGCCAAGTCGCCCTTGGCATCCTGTTCTGGCTGAGGCCATGAAAAGGGAACCGGAAAGCTCATGGGAAGAGGGAGAGGGTTCTTCTGCATGAGGGGAACATGTGGGCCTGTCCAACAGGGAGCATCATGCTGTGTGCAGGCAAAGGGAGGTGCACAGAGGTGCACAGTGGTGGGGAGGGTACAAGAGAGAGCTCTTTGGCTCTTGGGAAAGAGGTGACAGAGACGATGAGAGAAGGGGCAGAGACAGGTGGACAGGATGAAGTGGAAGCCCGTGAGCAGGAGAGGATGAGAGGTCACAAGGGGAGAAAGAAGGGAGATTCTGGCAAGAGCTGGTCTGGCAAGAACCTGAGAAGGATGGGGTGCACAAGTGGCCTGGCAGGGAGACCCCACTTCCCAGGGAGCAATTTCCCTGCATTGGTTTTGATGTAGAAACCCTCAGGATATCCCCTCCAACCCGGGGTGGGGATGGGTGGGGTGGGGGTGGGGGACACTGCCTAGGCTCCCAGTGGTGGGGCTGGCTCTGAGAAAAGGAAGAGCCACCTGGGTCTGTAGGCACTTCCTTTTTCTGTCTGGATTGGTACCTTGGGATGTATTGACATTTGGGATGAATTAGATACCCATCACGGTGAAAGAGAGAAAAATAAACCTTCTCCTTACAGCTCTGCCATTCTTTTTGGAGAGGCATTATTCAGACATTCCGCTGACAATATTTACAACATCCTTCTGTCGTGGTAACAATCTACAACAACATATACAAATGGAATGTGGCTCCCATAGCTCTTGGAGCAGTGCCTCATGTGTATCTGACAAGGCGAGTCCAGGGACATCCAAGAGGGGAAGGACCAGCGCAGCCCTACCAGCATCGCCCTGTGCTGCCCTTGAGGCCGCGGAACTCCTGAAGCCTAGAAGCCGCACTGGCCTTCCCAAAGGGCTGGGAATGATGGGAGAGGGGCTGAAAGAAGGGGCATAAAGGGGCTGTGGTATCTATCCACCACAGGCTGTCTGAGCAGCTGCCTCCGGCGGAGCGAACACTGTGCAGACACGGAGACAGAGAACAGACAGACATCCAGCCCTCAGGGAGCTTGCAGGCAAGCGGGGAAGCAGAACTTAATCAAATAACCATACAGATAAATCTACAATTACAGCCTCAGTGAATGGCAGGAAGGGGGGATCCCAGGGACAGTTGTGAACGCTGAATAAAATGACAGGTGTACAGAGCCTGGCAGGCAGCTGGTACTTGCTCCTTCCTTCCCAGCCCCTGGCTGGCACTGAGACCATCTCTCTCTCTCTCTCTCTCTCTCTCTCTCTCTCTCTCTCTCTCTCTCTCTCTCACACACACACACACACACACACACACACACACACCTGCCCTAGGACTGAGTCCATACTGGCAAGAATAAAATATGTATAAGGTAGTCTCCCCACTCCCAATCTAGACTATGCTGGTGCTGGGCACCCCTGACCATGGTGAGGCCCTTCACCACCTTTCTAGGGAATCCCCATACAGCATAAATGCCCGATCAACTCTGGAGACATGGGTTCAAATCCCAGCTCCACATCTGATGAGCAAATCAAGCGGCGTCTGAGTATCCAAGCCTGATCTTCTCAGGGAGGGAGGGCCTTCCCTCCTGTAGCCATGAGCGACGATGCCCAGAAAGATGCTCTGTACATTCTTGAAAACACTCACTGCACTAACATGTATTTACTGTCTTTGCCAAGTGTAAAACGCTAGGCGAAGAGAGCTCCTAGGAGATGTCTCCATTGATTGATGTGTAATAGTGGCCGGTGGGGAAGAGAAACAAACCTGAGTAAACTGAATGAGCTGGCCAACCCATCTGCTGAATGGCTGACTGACTGAATGAGACGGAACAGGCACTTGGATTATAAACACAAACTGTGAAATTTGCTCTTTTAAAGAACACACAGATCAACACAGTCCTCCCCACCACACCCTTCTCCTTCTGTTTCTTTTATTTTCCAAGGTGCAATTAATTATCGTCAATAGAAGGAAGCTGCAGCTTGGATGGGTCCTAGCGCAGAAATGTGTCTTAAGGACTGGGATGGCTCTAGATCTGGTCTTGGTGCACAGGGAGCACAGCCCATGAACAAGTGAGAAGGCCCAGGGGCACGGTTCAGATGCCCCGCGCTCCCAGGGCTCTGCCAAGCACAGATCCCAGTGAAGCTGACCAGAGCATGGGGTCAGGACATGACCTCTTCTTCTGGGAGCTGGAAAGGGCGGGGGATCAGCCTCAGAAGGGCTGCCTTCTCTGCTCGGCTCAGCCTCAGGCTTCCTTCGTGGCTTGTGAGGGCCTCTCTCCTCTGTGGTCTCAGAGGGTCACTCTGGCTCCTGTTCTTAGACTGGTCTCTAAGAAACATGGCAAGAGCCCTAGCTGGTTTGGCTCCGTGGATGGAGCATGGGCCTGAGGACTGCAGGGAAATACAGGCACAAGAAGTCCAGGTGCCTCCTTCAGCCAGTCCAGCAGGTAAGGGGCAGTGTCTTCACTTGCTCCTCCAGGTTCAATTCTGGTCAAGGGCACATGCCTAGGCTGTGGGCGTGCAGGAGGCAGTCAATCGATGGTTCTCTCTTATCATCGATGTTTCTCTCTCCTTCTCCCTTCCTCTCTAAAATCAATAAAATATATTTTTTTAAAAAAAGAAAAAGGAAAGAAACAAGGCAAGAAGCCAGAGGGAACTTCTGTAGCCAGGGCGGACCAGACCCTCTGCCTCCTGAACCCCCAGACCCGCCTTGGTCCTATGACTTCACAGTTATACACCTGTACCCTGAAAATGTGTTTCACTCATAAAAGATGGAAATTCTGCTGCAACAAAGAACCACAATCTAGGTGGCTTAAAACAACAGAAATGTACTGTCTCACTGGAGGTTAAAAGTCCAAATTCAAGGTGTTAGCAGGGCCCTGTTCCCCCTCTAACCTGTAGGGGAGAATCCTTCCTCGAGTCTCCCTGGCGTCTGGTGGTCGCTGACAATCCTTGGTTTGCAGATGCATCACTGCTGGCTCTGCTGCTGTCATCACGCAGCATTCTCTCCATGTGTCTCTGTCCTTACATGGCCCATCTTACAAGGATAGCACCCCATCTCAGCATGACCTCATCTTAACTACCTGAATCCACAATGACCCTATTTCCAAATAAGGTCACATTGTGAGGTTAGGACTTCAGTGAATCCTTTGAGGGATGGACACAATTCAATCCATAGAGGGAGGATAGACTGCCAGGAAAAGAGGCTGTTGGGTTTCTTCTAATGCATACTCAGGCCTTGTGCTAGACAGTGGGAAATACAGACACAAGACAGGTGCCTCCTTCCCCCAGTCCAGCAGATAAGGAGCAGTCTTCACTTCCTCCTCCAGATCCATTCGCCACCCTTTTCTACTCCACTTGTCCCGGGAGGCAGACCTTATAGATCACAGTGACCGGGCCCCTCACCATGGGAGCCGGAGGGTGTGGGCAGTGAGGAGCTGGGGGTATATCCCGGATGCTCCCTGCTGAGCTGCAGAGGGTGCTGGCTCTTTCCTGTAGCCATTTCTGGTAACACGGAGCCAACCCTTGTCCTTCAGGCCTAGGAAGGTAAAATCCACCCGCCCACTGCGGCTAGTCCTTAAGTGTGTTATCATCCTCGTTGCCTTTTTTTGTTTAACTCCTTACAAACCTTTGTAAACAGCGCCTTCATTAATCTCCCCTCAATCACCTCTTCCGACTGTGCCATGTGTCGGCCCCTGGTGATGCTCCGGCTTAGGTTAGTAGCTCATGGTGGCCAGCCCCACGTCTCCTGTACCTGTTCCCATCATGTCCAGCAGCACTCCCTGTAAGGAGGCAGCCACCTGCCAGGGTGGCCAGTCCTGATCACACTGGACTGGAATCAGACAGACCTGATTTTTTTGGGTCCAACTCCACCACTATCCAGTTGTATGACCTTGAGAAAATCACTTAGACCCTTAAGGCCGATGTCCAGCCAGCCATCAAATGAGGGTAATAGCCTCAATGTCACAGACGCTTGTGGGGAGCCAATGAGAGACTATTCACCAAGCCCTTCCCTGCAGCCTCTGACACGCCATAGTTTGTCCTCAAATAGTAGTCATTTTTACATTCCATGTTGGGACCTGGCAGAGTCTCTCATGGCCTGATGTCCTCAGCTATAGCCTGTGAGTCTCTAACCCTAAGGCCCATTTTGAAGGATGAGTGTTGGCTCCACCAGGCCTGGCAGCCTCAGATGACCGAGAAGCCACCCTTAGTCCTCCAGCCACACTCATTGCCCCTCAGCCACCCCAGCCCAACCCAGACAGAGACACTTGTAGCTTCCTTATTCCCGCTGTGCACGGGGGATCGGGATGGGCCCATGGCCTCAGCAAGGGCACTAAATGCCTGTCTTGCGAGCTGCTCCTGAAGACTAGCTGGACCTTGTATGGATGGCTCATCTAGGTCTGAAGCAATGGGGAAGGCCAACAAGAAGGAGCCCAG